>BQNB010010237.1:27851-84476 GCA_026074375.1 Tanacetum coccineum
CTCTTGTATCTAGCGCTGTGTATTATGAAGTAGCACCCCATGTGGTATTCTGCTGCGTTGTCATATTTTTGGGGGTGTTACATTGATTCTTATTATACAAACACAACGCCTCTTATACTCAAATCTCAAACACAAATCTCACAACCCAAGATAATAACCTGCGCCCACTTTATTTCTTTTCTTATTACACAAACAATTCTAGCAAACCTCAACAAGATCAAAATATATGTAACCTCACACGAACCACAAACACCCTTGATTTTATAAAAGTTAAAGCTTGAAGATCTTGACAAGATATCAAGGTATCTTATTTGTTTTTCGTTTTTGATTGAACTGAAAGAAAAGAAATGATCTTGACACTCTTGTTTTGATCTTTACTTTGAATCTTTCGAATATTGAAATGAAGCTAAAGACTTCACACAAGATCTATGATGATATGGTTCAAACATACAAAATCTTTAAAGATTTGTATTAATCGAATGTGGGTTTGACCAAAGCTGAGATCTATTGTTTTTCTTGTTTAGTTCGAATCTTGGTTAGTTATTTTAGCTTTAAATGTAAGTGACGAATGGTATAAGTGTTTTTGTTAGAACAAGGCTATGTATTCATGTGGTTTCTTGATGTTACTAAGAATCAGTCTTATTGAAAATGACTTTGTTTTAAAAATGATCTTTGTCGAAAATGAGTTTTCGAATTTGGTCTGTCGAAGATGAGCATGATCTGTGATGATATTTCTTTTGGTGTTATGGTACTTTTAAGAATCTTGGTAATCTTGAAGACAAACACCCATAGATTGAGAAATAGATCTTGTCATATCTTTTATTCTGTTTATTTTCCGAGAATGAATCATTCCGAGTTTGTGATAATCTTGATTCCGAGTTTTGTTATATAAATCGAGTTTGATTTTGGATCAATGATTAAACTTTTTTTTTAATTTCAAATTCGGAAATAAACTCAGATCTGAATGAGATTTAGTCCCAAAACGCGTTTTCAAAAACGTGTTAAGTGAAAACCGGGTTTGTCCATTGACCAAAAAATTACTGAATTTGACTTCTGAATTTGAATTCCGAATTTGACTTCCGAATTTGACTTCCAAGTTTGACTATTAACCAAAAAATTACTGAATTTGACTTCCGAATTTGACTTCCAAATTTGACTTCCGAGTTTGACTATTGACCAAAAAATTACTGAATTTGGCTTTCGAATTTGACTTCTGAGTTTGACCAGATGTAACAAACTTTGACAAGATGTAACAAACTTTGACCAGATGTAACAAATTTTGACCAGATGAAACAAACTTTGACCAAGTGTAACAAACTTTACTGAATTTGACCAGTTGACTACCGAGTTTGACCAGTTGACTATCGAGTTTGACCAGATGTAACAAATTTTACTGAGTTTGACCAGTTGACTACCGAGTTTGACCAGTTCTAACAAACTTTGACTAGGTGTAACAAATTTTGACTACCGAGTTTGACCAGTTCTAACAAACTTTGACCAGGTGTAACAAACTTTACTGAATTTGACCAGTTGACTACCGAGTTTGACCAGATGTAACAAATTTTACTGAATTTGAAATTAAAAAGCAGTTGAATATAAAAAAATAAGCACAAACAACCAAATTCGGTACTAATCTTGCCAAGATTCTTACGATAAAACCGTAAGCAATCAATCTCGGTTGCATAAAACACACCCGAAATTAGCAATAAGCACAAAATAAGCTCAAATAAAACCGAAAAAGCTTAAAAATAAGCTCACGCAATAAGCTGAACGAATAAGCAGTCCGAATAAGCACTCCTAAACAACACTAAATCGCTCCTGCAGCTCTGATACCACTTGTGAGGTCTGAAATTCAGGATCAATAAGCAATAGAGTGTTTAGTTTAGAGAGAGAAAGTAGAGAGAGAAAGAGGGAGGAGGAGGATTAGAGAAAAGATTAGAATGAGATTAAGAAACACCTAGAGACACACCTCACAAATGAGGTAGAGGAGGGGTATTTATACCCTTTTACAATGAATGACCATGGAGCCCTTGTCTTCTAGACATTTACAATTTAGCCCCTTTGACTTATAGTCTTTGACTATTTACCATCTACCTAACCTATTACACAATAATATTTCATTATTTATTACAAGACATTTATCTCAATAAGATCGTTACTTTTATCAATCCTAACACTTAATTTTCCATTAGTTTTAGATAACCAATATCAATCTTATCCCATTCAAGCATCGATTCTCAAAATGACTCTCGGCTTTCAATTGCATTCCTCATTGGGAAAACGACCCGAGAATCATACTCCCGGATTACTATAAGTGTGATTTTTTGATTCCTACCCTCTTATATATATATATATTTATAAGTATATTTTATATTTATATATTATATAGTTTTAAAGGGTGTAGATCAGAAGCGATCAGTTACCTTATTATAACTGTTTGGATGAGTGCTTATTATGAATGCTTGTGTTTTAGGTGTTGGATTTGCCTTCTAATTTATTGTTAAACTGATTACTATAACTGTTTGGTTATGCGTACATTCCTTATTTTAAATGCTTATGTGCAAGTGTTAGACGGGCACCTTCATTATGTTTGACACTCAAATCATCCTTAATCCAAAAGAAAAATGCCTAATTATATTCCAATTTTGTTTTTTTAAGTGGTAAAGGTTTAGATGTGTTTTCAATGGTCCTGTAGGTCTTTGATTGGTTTACGAGAATAGTTTTTAGGAAAGGTGAAATGAGGTATTATGACTACACATCATAACCTCTACGACTAACATTTGATACGTGCTTGTGTGTTTGTCTTTGTATGCGTGATGCATTATCTTTCATTTACTTAATTTTAACACTGACTTTTATCTTATACAGTTTTGCAATAAACATATTATGGTGCTTATGTCTATACTTCTTAAGTGTATTTTGTTGAATTTTCCATTGCTTATTATGACTGCTATGTACTTAATGTGACTTATATCTGTTATATTAACTTATGCATTAACTGTTATGTACTTAATTTGTTATATTAACTTATGTGACTTATGAAGAATATAAGTAATCCTTAAATACACACACGAGTATGAAGAAATCTAGAGGGAGAAAGAGAGTGGGAGGTTGCTTCTAGTGAGAGAAAGTGAAAGAGAATAATGTATCAACTATGTGTGTAAAATAAAATAACCAACACCCTTTCCATAGCATGGAAAGGGTTATATACTATGATATGGCCGGTTGGTAAGGCCTTGTCCATGGGCTTTCCATGGGCTTTTCCTTACCTAGCATATCTAGTTTCCAAATATTACTTAAAGAGCTATCTAATGATATTTATGGAAGTGACCGATACTTTCGTATTTCTAACAATCTTCCCCTAAGGGAGGTCACTCCATTTTACAAAAACTTAAACCTAGCACACTATGCTCTGTCTTCAGTCTTGTGCTCGCATACTTGTTTTCTTGACTTCATCTTGTGAACATGATGTAGTGATCTTTGACTTTAGGCTTGAGCTTGTTCCGATAAGCTTGACTATGTGAACTTGAACTTCTTTGAGATCATCAACCAAGCATAATCTCTTATCATCATCTTGTGATCTTGTTGCCGTCTTATGCACTTGTGACTTTTGGACCGACATGCTTATACTGCTGTTGTTTCTTGGTCTTAAAATCTTGAATAAGACATCTTTCTTGAAATTCTTTAGCTATAACACTTCGTCACTTTGAGAAAGACGTTCGATATCAGAGTGACAGAAACTTCTTTGAAATTCTTTGACTTTAATACTTCGTCACTTCAAGAAAGACGTACGATATCAGAGTAGCGGAAATCTTGAAACATGTACTTGAGCTTTAATGATGTCTTCATTTTTGTCGATCAAGTATGAGCATGTGGCATTGAATCTTGACTTGTCTTTATCCAATAGCTGCGACCATCGGGATTACCTGCATGAAAGGGTTAGTGATAATCAACAAGTATGGATAAAAGTGGCTTTGTCACTTTGTCAAATACGGTTTTAATAACCACGACTCCCCGTTATTCAGTATAAATACTGCTTGTGACCAGGTAGAATTCTGAAGAATCTCCTTGATAGGTTTTTGCAGTTGTACTAGCCGTTCTCATTACCAGAGCGTCTCAAAGCAGACAACACAGTAAGAGTGAACCGGTAAGTTACTATCTTCCCGATTAAGTCGTCAATTCGTGTTTAGCTTTCCTATGTCTAGATACCCTTGTGAGTCTTCCCATGGACATAAGATTGAAAATTGATTTAGGAAAATCAGTCTGTATGTCAAGATGCAAATGGTTTTTATGACACACCAATAGTTTTAACCTTTTCAAAATTCATCCGTCAATTCATAAGATGGACCGAATCAATATCCAGTGTCACAAGTTTGATCCATATAGGATCTCACAAGTCACCTACCATAGAGCTTGTTTGATGTTGGCTCTGGAAGGATTTCCATCGTCATTGTGAGTACTTTTTAGGTATTACTCTGATGTTCTGGCAAAATCACAAGGATAATGCATAGGACTCTTGATATATTTCTTATTTTCACATTGTGTGAATTAGAAAGCATATTTTGGATAAGTGTCCTAATGAGATTTATAGATGATCTCTTTTGGCTGTAGACTCAATAGTGCACATTTGGTTTTAGTAATCGAAGGATGGAGCAGACTGTCACCTTTTCAATGCCTACTAACTCGGAGTGAGAAAGTCGATAAAAATGAGTGTAATCTCCGTGAGAAATGAAACAAGAGTCTTTTGAGAGACCTTGAGTGGCTGGGGAGGGTTGTGCATTGCGTCATTGGTTCCATGACGACTGTCTTCAATACCAGACAACAACTTAGTGTTTCTGATAGTTTATGTATTGACCTGGTTTCTGCCTAAGTATAAGGATGGCTTATTTCTTTTCACCCTTTATCTTAAATTTTCTTTTTACTTCTTCAACCCCTTCATCTTATAGAACTTCATGACATACCTTGTTGGGTTTGTTCCATATTTTGTTTATATTAATTTGTTTTTATTTGTTTTTTTTTTTTTTTGTTTTTGTACTGAGCTCCATCTCAGTCGACACTTTTCCTTTTTCTACTTTTTTCTCCTTTTTATCATACCTAAGGACTTCTAATAAACAACTCAATTAAGAAACTTAACACTTGGGATTATAAAGTGACTTTAAAAACTCAAACTTGCATTAAAACTTGAAAGTGTTACAAGCTGAAAGTAAAAACTGTAAATAACTGAAAATAAGCTAAGTTAAATTAAAAACTAAAAACTAGATGCCTCAAAGGCTTACAAAAAGCTCTATTTATAGCCGAAGTCTTGGACTTGCAGCTTGTGCTTCTTTGGAGAGATAAAACCAAGTGTGCTAGTTGTGTGAGGTGAATCTAGAGCAAATCCCAGCCTTTGATTTCTTTTGAGCTTCTTTGGAGACAATCTCAGCCATCGAAATGCTTTGGGAATGGAGAGGGATTGCCAACATGGACTTTATAAAGCTGGGGGGGGGGGAAAGTAGGGTGGATGAAATGATTTGGTAGGATGTTGAGTGATTTTGCAGGAGAAGTATGGGAGCAAAACAGGGTGCTGGCTGGTTTTGGTATTGGCGGGAAGATTGGGAAAGGGTTTATACACGTTGGGTTGTGACAGAGGGAGGTTGAAGATGATTAAGGGTATGTTTGGTTTTTGTACAAGAAAAGCCCCTCCACATCTTTCTTCTTTTCATTCCCTTTTTCCCCTTTCTTTCTTTTATAAATGAAGTTTCCCAAATTTGCATAATCAGTCCCTGTGGTTTATATAATAATATAACTTAGGGGTTTGGCATTTTTGACCCCTCAAGTTATATTTTTCTTTGCTTTTTTTCTTCTCGGAGTTGACTTGACTTTGATTGGGCTTCGTCTTCACACACTTTTCCATCTCGTGTCCTGTTTTGTCGCTTTTTGCTTAGTTTTTCGTCTTTTTGTGAGATATCCGTTCCTGCACAACACAATTAGCAAAACAAGCATATATGGCATTTTGAGACCGTTTTTGGCTATTTTAGCTCGTTTTTAAAGGTAAAAGGTATGTGTGATTAAGCACATACCAATAACACCTAAGTCAACTAAGTCCCAAATGTACACATTTCTTCCTGTCGGATACTGACTAACTGAAGGAATCATCATACTTACCATACCTATATGTACCTCTTTTATCAAATATTTCTACTCCTTTTCAAAAAAAGCTTAGTGAGTGACCGTTAAAGGAGGCATAAATTGAATCAGTAACCAATCTCCTCACGCTAGAATACATCTTCTGACAACACTTTCCCCTGGTATCTCAAATGATGCATACTAAAAAAAAAGATATCTCTTCCTCCATGTGGATGAAATAGTGCACCCGAAAGTAACAAGTTAAAACACTGATTTTCTCTGCAGTTATGACATTCATCTTCCCGAAATGGCCTAAAATCAAAGAAGGTTATGGACTCTATCACGTGTACTTGTTTTCTTGTTTATCACTAGATTTCTTAAAAACAATAAAGTTTGCATTTTTAAGGTTCTTTTAGGCTTATAAATGCTAGTTGTACAAGAAAATCTAAGAAAAAACGTCAAAAAGTGTGTCTTTAAGTGTTTTGAAAAGTTTTCTAGGCGATTTATACGTTCTGGTGTTTTTGGCCGATTTATACGTGTTCCTGTCCACCGATTTATACGTATTCAATCTGATCGATTTATACGTGTTTCAGTCTGACCGATTTATACGCATTCAATCTGACTGATTTATACACGTTTTAGTCTGACCGATTTATACGTATTTAATCTGATCGATTAATACGTGTTAAGTCTGACCGATTTATACGTATTTAAGCCTGACCAATTTATATGTGTTTAAGCCTGACCGATTTATACGTGCTAAATCCAACAGATTTATACGTGATTACCTTGGGCGATTTATATGTGTAAGCTTAACCGATTTATACATACCGCCTAAAGCATTTATACGGTTTTTTCTTTGGTGTGTAAAATCCCGTGAAATATTTACTTATTTTCTCAGTTTCATAAAGAATTGTAAAATCCCGTGTATTTCAAGACCAACGGACTTCACTTTAACACAATTACTTCTTATCATTGTTCGATCAACAAGTAATCTTGTAATAAACCTAAGTAACAGTGACTACTCTTGCTGAATTCATGATACTTTCTGGTGCGGAAAATCGTCCACCAATGTTGGACAAAGACCTGTATGATTCTTGGAAAAGCAGAATGGAACTATACATGCAAAACAAAGAGCATGGAAGAATGATACTTGAATCAGTCGAACATGGTCCACTCATTTGGCCTATGATTAAAGAAAATTGTGTGACCAGGACAAAGAAATATGAGGAATTATCTGCAACTGAGAAAATTCAAGCTGATTGTGATCTCAAGGCAAATAATATCATTCTTCAAGGACTACTATATGATGTCTATTCACTCGTTAATCATCACAGAGTTGCCAAGGATCTAAGGGAAAGAATTCAACTACTAATGCAAGGTACATCATTGACAAAGCAGGAAAAGGGAGTGTAAACTGTATGATGCATTTGATAAGTTTGCTCACATCAAGGGGGAATCACTTCATCAGTATTACTTGAGATTTACTCAGCTGATCAATGACATGAACATTTACAAAATGAAATTGGAGCAATTTTAGGTTAATACTAAGTTCTTAAACAGTCTTCCACCTAAATGGAGTAAGTTTGTAACTGATGTCAACTTGTAAAATATTTTCACACTGCCAACTTCGATCAACTTAATGCATATCTTGAACAACATGAAATCCATGCAAATGAAGTCCGTATTATGCGTGAACGCAGTCAAGATCCACTTGCACTAGTTGCGAATCATCAGATGACACCGTCTCACTTCAACACTTATCAGTCTTCATACAACAATCCTTAGTTCCAACAACAGTTTTCACCATCTCAGTCTCCTCAATATGGATCAATTCATCCCACACAACATTACTCAACTACTCATCCATCCACACCTCTTGAAATTACTTATCCGTCAGCATCGTATCCTAATGCTTACTCATCCACAGTACATCAAGATGCTTGTCCACAACTACAATCCATTCCTCAAATTGAATATACTATCTCCACAGTTAATCAACAAACACATCTTGCTGAATTTCCTCAGATAGACTATGGTCTATGATATTTGTCGTTTAAGACACATATCAAACAAATAACCCTCAGTAATATATATATATATATATATTAAATACATATACATAAGCAAAGTATATTACAAATTATTCATAGGAAAGAATAATAAGTAATCAACACGGGTATCGTTCTCCTCGGTGAGATGTGAATGGAAATTCTACGTTCATGTTGTAAATCGAGCTTAACTGTCATTTCAGTTTTGGATTTTGGATTCTAAATCTAATAACGCAAAGAGAAAGCATATAAAAGCACGCTAAACTAGAAGTTGAAGCAATTTAGAAACCTAACGACATTTAAATCAAATTAAAAACTAATGAATAACTAAATTAAACTAACTAATTAACTAAAAATGACAAATTAAATTTCTAAAAACTCAAAATGCAAATTTCTTAAACTAAAATGCTTTTTAATAATAGAAAAATATTTTTTTGGGTTTTTATTATTTTTAAAACTAATTTTAAAACCTTTTAAAATAAAAACTCAATTAAAAGTATTAAATGAAAACTGAAAATTATGAAAAAAAATAAGAAAAGTTCTTGAACTAATAATAAAGGTTTAAGAAGAAAAATGGGATTCACAGCTTATTCCAATAAGCTGTAAAAAATAGATAAGCCAAATAAGCTCAAAACTAATTCTAGTATAAGAAATAAATGAAACAAATGGATTATGAAAAAGACCCAAGGGCGCGTTGGTTGAGGTGATGTGTGTGTGAAGGGGAGGTTACAGGTTCGAGTCCTATGACTGTCCCTTTTTGAAAAACATTTTTTTTATTTTCTTTTTAAAAAAGCTATAAACCAAGCAAAAATAAGCAACTTTAATAACTGGACTTATGGACTAAAGCTTATTAAAGATCTAGAAAAAGCTAATCTAAAAGTGACAGTTTGGTTTTTAAGACTTTGACATAATAAGCTAAAACTGTTTTGACTCAATAAGCTAAAAAGAAAATCAAAAAGCAAAAACAGACCTAGACCTAATCCTAATAAGCAATAATGACTAGAAAATAAGCAAAATGAATAAGCTGAAAACACTAAAAGGCATTAAAGACAGCATACCTCTAAAAACTCTTTAAGAACAATAACCACTTTTTTAAGCTAGGCTATAGGTCAAATAAGCAAATAGAATAAGATGAAACATGAAACAGATTAAGAACTATACCCAATTAACACTAAGAAGCTGAAATTAAGCAAAATGAGTACAAGAAATAAGCTAGAAAAGACTATTGAAAAAGACAGATACTACTACTTGTTTTTGGCTTATTGAAAATAAAGACAGTTTTGTAGCTTAAAAATAAGACTTAATAAGCAAAATTTTAAAGACTCAAAGTTAAAACAGATTAGGACCATGACTCAATAAGGAAGTTCAAACTAAAATTAAGCTTAATCAAACACTAAATAAGCTAACAACCTAAGCTAAACAGACTGCATACTAACTTTTGACTTTTTGGCTTTTTACTACTAACTTTTAAGACCCTAAAATCACTTTGACATTTTCACAACTTAAAACAAATTAAGCTAAGACTATAATAAGCTAAATAAAACTAAACTCAACTCAAATTAAGCTAAGAAAAGACCTTAAATGGCCTACTCAATCATACCCTAAAGAACAAGCTTAAAATCTCCAAATTGCTTAACTATTTTTGAACAAAAGAACTTTAAAAGACTTAACCAAGCAAAATGACTTTAAAAACAGATGACAATGATGCTCATAGACCTCACATTGATCACAAAAACACACCTCAAGTGGACTTTTTGGACATTCTACAAATAAGAAACTAGAAATCTTATTTGAACTCACAGACTTGACATATGATAAAACAACCTACTAATCTTATCAAAACTTATCCTAAACTCATTAAAACTTTTACTTAAGCAAAATTAAAGCTGATTAAAACTAGCTTAAAACCTAAAAAGTACCCTAGCAGTCTTAACTTATGTTAAGACTGTTTATGCCAAACACCCCTTTAAACTTTCAAATTCCATTTTTTTTAACTGAGAAAGACCTAATTAAGCTCTGGATTTTGAAAACAGATTAAGCACTAAGTTTGTTGAAGACAAATAATCTAAAATCTAAAGAGAATAAGTACTTAACTATAAGTTATACTAATAAGTTACTTAAACTAATAAATCAACGTAGGATAACAATCGTAAGCACTAGCTCCCCCGAAACGCGCGCCAAAAATAGGTTCTCGTCGTTTGGTATTATAAAATACTAGGCTAAATCCAAACTCTCACCTTGACCCAGGTAAAAAGTCAAGAACCTACCTAGAAATAAAATATCTAAGAGAATCAATGATAAGAAGATTCGGAAGTATGATTCCCGGGTCGTATGTTCCAACGAGGCTGCAATTTGAAAGTTGCTCTTGGTGATTTAAATTGAGGAGAATGATTTGATTGATTATAAAGTCCTAACAACTACGGGAAGCAAAATTTGTTATAGGAAACCCTAAATTTCAATTATAGAACCAAAAAAAAAATAAAAAAAAAAAAAAACCTTTAAAAAAAAAAAAAAACGGGCAAAAAAAAAAAAAAAATTTTTTAACCTATCAGCAGAAACGATGCACTACCAGGCAGGAACGGTACTCTACAGCAGAACGTGAGCTCTAACAACTGTCTGATTTTAAAAATCGTTTTTAGCCAAAACTCAAACACGAAAAGTTGTCCGGGACATGTTTTTAAGCAACTTTAATAAAGGACCTTTATAAAAAAGCCACTCAATAAGCCCGAAAAGCCAAATAAGCTGCTGATTGCAGAGAAGTTTTAGAAACGAGGCTCCAAACTGTCTGAATTTAAAAAATCGGTTTTTTAGCCAAAAACTCAATTCACGAAAGTTGTCCGGGACATGTTTTTAAGCAAATACTTTAATAAAGGCCACTTTATAAAAATAAGCACTCAAATGCCCAAACATTCAATAAAAGGACAGGGGGGGGGATGTTGATTGCTGAAAGTTTAAGGTTTGGACATACCTGTTTAGTAAATAAGCTGTAAAAAGCTCAAATTAACCAAAATGAAAAAGAAAGTTGTTTTGGGAAAGCTTATAGGGTGGTTTAATCTGATTCCAAAAAGCCTTTTCAACCAAAACAACTTAACTCAACTCAATTTGCATCAAAATATAGTAAAACTCTACTTTTTCTAAAATAAGCCAAAAATGAAATAAGCTAAAAATCCTAAATAAGCCAACACTAAAAGTGTGCTTATGGAAAATAAGATCACTAATGAGTCCTTTATTAACCCACCTATTCACTTTTTTAAATAAGCCATTTGGATAAGCACAATAAGGCACAAATGACAAAACTTACTATTTTTTTGATTTTACTGAAAAAATAAGCACTTTTGAGCTTAAAAAATGAGAAGCATTGGATTCTTATGATGATATAAGCTAAAAACAGATTGAGATTTAAGCTCATGAACAATAATTAAGACATCAAAGATATTTTGAAACCAAATAAGCCAGAATGAGCTTATGAAAAAGCTAGCTAAAAATGACATATTAAAAGAACAAGTATAAATAAATGATACAAAAGCTTAAACCAAGGAAAATTAAGCATATATTAACACTATTAAGCAAGATAAGACAGAAATAAACAATAATAAGCAATGCTACAGTAACCTAAAGAAAAGTGCAAGAATTAAATAAGAGACTTACAAAATGAACCTCTAGCTAAAAATGGAGGAACCAAAAGGCAGCTTTAAGTCCCCAGCCTTATTATAGTAGGGTATGAGTCCATTTGGTTTTCCATTACAACCAACTTCCAAAATGCTTTCCACAATTCAAATGCAAAGGTAATTCAGGTTATTAAACTGGTTTGCAGAATTTAAACTTAGTTAACACTTATTTAGCTCAAATAAAGAGCTTAGAGACTCTTCAAAGCTTATGAATAGCTTTAAAACAAACTTAAGGTAATGTAAACTGGACACGAATTGCAAAAACAAACGAAATTTCATTAAATTGGATACTTTTACAAATTGCAGAAAGGGAAAAGTTTTTATATTAAAAACTAAAAAATTACCACACTTCACAAACTAAAATTCACTCTTCTTTCTTACATGGCTCACTAGCCTATTTTTCAAGTAAAGGTAAAACAATCTGGAAGTTTTCGTTTGATTCATTGACTTTTCTTTTTTTGAGCTTGACTGTGTTTGTTTGCTGAGTATAAAGCTTCCTTGTGCTAGTATTGTGAGTATAAACTCACAATATATCCTGGCCCTTAATTTCCTTGTATTCTCTCTCATCCCTTGGATCGAAAATGCCCTTGGATTGCCAACTTGGCATTGTGGCCATGTGGGGTAAGTGGGAAGGCTTTGTCAAGTGGTTGATGGAGTGTTGCAGGGTAGAAGTATGGAGCAAAACTAGGTGCTGGCTGGGTTTTGGTATTGGCGGGAAAAAGGGAAAGGGTTTATAAAAGTCGGGCTGTGACAAAGAGAGGTTGAAGATGATTAAGGGTATGTTTGGTTTGTGTACAAGAAAAGCCCCTCCACATCTTTCTTCTTTTCATTCTCTTTTTCCCCTTTCTTTCTTTTATAAATGAAGTTTCCCAAATTGGCATAATCAGCCCCTGTGGTTGTTTCCTTAATAATATAACTTAGGGGTTTGGCATTTTTGACCCCTCAAGTTATATTTTTCTTTGCTTTTTCTTCTCGGAGTTGACTTGACTTTGATTGGGCTTCGTCTTCACACACTTTTCCATCCCGTGTCCGGTTTTGTCGCTTTTTGCTTGGTTTTTCGTCTTTTTGTGAGATATCCGTTCCTGCACAACACAATTAGCAAAACAAGCATATATTTGGCATTTTGAGTCCATTTTTGGTTATTTTAGCTCGTTTTTAAAGGATAAAGGTATGTGTAATTAAGCACATACCAAAATCCCCTAAACTAAGATGTTGCGTGTCCCACGCAATGCTATGAAGTAAGCACTCGAGAAACCAAAAATCTCAAATCCCCTCGACTAATAACTTGGAAAAGTAGCCAAGCGTTTATCAAAGGGAATAAAAGAATCAATAGCCTTGACAAGTCCCGGCTCTCACCAATTTTTATATTTACACAACTACTCTAAAATTTATTTATTTATTTATTTATTTTTTTTTGACTTTAAACATGTTTGACTTCCTTTATTTATCAACAATGGGATCATAGAATGAGAAACGTTCGTAGAATAATCCACGGACGTCCTGACGGATAATTTCATCGTCCCCGATTTTTTTTTCACAAGCTCCAAGCTAAGCAATTAAACAAGATCATTGTCGATATAAGTTTAGATGTTAAGCCCTCATACTTATGACTTGCGAACTTTTTACTCCCAACATGGATATATGATTTGAATGTGTGTGCTCGTTTTTACCATAGATCAACTTATTGCCAAAAAGATAGGGATTCCTTTTAGCATGTACTTCTGCATTTTAGTGCAAGAGATGATTTTCAAACGAGTCTCGTTTCCTCAGTCGCTTCCGTCACCGCGAACAATCAACGTTTCATTTCCCCAGGGAATACGAATAATTTTCTCGACACAAACAATGACGGCTTGGTACTTTGCGAACCAATCCATACCGATAATGACGTTGAGACTACCAAGTTCTACGAGCATTAAGTCTATGTTGAATGGGTGATTCAAGAAGTTTAATGTACAACCCCTAAGGATAGTGTTCAACCCAATTATTCTCTCGTCGGCTAGCTCTACGTCATAATAGTGATCTAATGCAGTTGGTGTGATATATGTTGATAAAATATAATGCTTAAAAACATTATTAATATTTTTCACATCTTTACGTTTTGATAATCACAAAATATAAAAACGTTCAATGTAAAATTAAACGTAAACAAGTAATTAGTAGTAAATTTTCATTTCGATAATTATATCACTTAAAGGTATGAATAAATAAATGCTTAATCCATTTTATGATCAAAAGAAATTTGTATTCAACCTCAAACTTTTATAAAATGTTGTAAACATTTTTACAAACATTACAAAACATTTTCTACAATTAAAAGAAATGTTTTATTCAAAATAAACATTTTGAAATTCAAATTTTCGGACCTAAAACGGCTAGAAAAGTTCCAGAAAACCCCCCGTACACAAAAGACAAACTAGGGAGGCACTAGCCTAGGGCGGCCCCCTTAAATACATGGGTGGCCCCCTTAATTTTAAGGGGACCGCCCACCTATTTAAGGGGACCGCCCCTAGGTAGACGCTCCCCCAGTTTGTCCTATATATACTGGACTTTTCCCCACTATTTTCTCACATTTTTCACTCATTCTTTCTGTTCTAAAACAGCCCACACATCTCACTAAAATCCTTTGATCATTTAATCATAAAGCTTTGTTTCTAAGTGATCCAAGCTAAATTCCTCTAGTGCAAGAGAAGAATACTTTCATCATCAAGTGAAGAAGTATTACACCTCAAGTGTGTATTGCAATCTTGTTGCATCCATATCACAAATTTGTAAATCAATTGTATATCTTGTATTTGTGTGTAGTAGCTAGATCTTGGTGATTGATAAGTGTAAAATACACATATCCGTTAATACCTAAAATAACCCAATTAAACCCAAAACAGACCAAAAATGGCAACAATATACTTGTATTTGTGTTTTGTGTGTGCAGGAACGGATATAACAGAAATCACAAGAAAACCATCAAAAACAAGCAAGCACGGACACGAGAATTAAAAGAGTACAAAAAGAAGCCAAAGATTCAAAGCTGAAGCCAGAAATGTCAAGCCTTCAGTCAAAATCAGTCAAACAATGGTCAACAGCAGTCAACCACTAAAATGACAAAACCCATAATATTTCATTTCAACCCTCAAAATCTCACAAAAGTCCAAAATGACCCCTCACATCGTATGGGCCGTCAAAACCTCAATGGGCCTGGCAAAATCCTAAATTTAATCATACCCGTACTACCAAATAACCGAATGCCCAATCAAAAAGCCCAATTTAACTAGGATCATTTCATTTCCATAAAAAACCACAAGGACTAGTCTTGTAATTTCTAAAACTCGTTTTAGACTAAAAAGGGAGATAAGAAAGACAAGGGCTAGAAGTGTCATAACCCCAAAGTCCAACTGAATTTAACTCATTCAGTTAAAAATGGGCGCCATTTCCTTTTCACTGTTCACTCATCATCTCCAAGCTTTCACCTAGGTAAATCAAAGGGCAAATGGAAATTGAGGGGTACGACAGTCAATTCAAGAGCTCGTTAGCAAGATAAGAGGGTCATTTCAGTCATATCAATGGATTACTTTAGCTGACTCACACTCAAGTCACATGTCAGCAATGGTGAAAGCACACATAGTGATGGGTTTTTGTGCTAATCTACTCACAAAAGAAGCACAAGCTGTCACCATCAAAGAATGACATGCTGGCAATCCTCTCACACACAAACAATCTTTTTCTCTCTTGTAATTTTTAGCTTAATTTAGCTTATGTAGTTTTTTTTAAAATTTAATTTTCTTTCAACAATTTAGCTCTTGTAATTTGTCTTCTCAAGTATTGTAATATGAAATTTTGTCATCAATATAAGCTTAGTTTTCATTTAAATTTGTTTTAAATTTAAGCTTTGATATCTCAAAAATTATGCCTCTTTATGCTCTTATAAAGCTCAATTAAACTAGTATAGCTCCTAAGCTCCTTATCACTCTTTACAACTTCTGTAATTGTTGCTGAGATGAATAATGAAGGAATGGTTTAGAGTGATGGCACATTAGGAAATCTTAAGAAAATAAGCTTGAAACACAAAGCTCATTGGGATTAAGAAACATAAGCTTAGGCTATGGTAAGCTCTTGCTTAAGGGCTTATAGATCCCTGTTTAGCTGGGTCTTGAGGTTAACTGTCTTTCTCTTTTGTTACTTTGATAATTTCTAGTAAAATAGATAATTTGCTTAATAGCCTAGAACTTATTATTTGCTTATTCTGTATGCTTTATTAGTGACTTATTTGTTTTTTATTTAAGTTTATTAATATTATAGATAATACTGAATTTTAGCCTAATCTTTTTAGATATACCAATTTTATATATTTGTCTTAAAAACCATAAAAAACCTAAAATAAGTTAAAAATAGTGTAGATCTTGATTTATGTCTAAGATAGGCTGCTTGTTCATGTTTGTTGAGCTTAATTTAAGCTATTAGTTATCTGGTTTAGTTCAGATTAATCATTATATTTTCATTTTAAAGCTTTTCTTTAAATAACTGTCATGTCCTAAAGGGTGTTAGGTTTAGTCTAGTTTGGACTATCAAACAGTCTTAGGAATGAGTGAGTTCTCTTTTGGTAGTTAGATATTATTTATAAGTTAGGATTTAAGAAAGTTTTGAAGGTTAGTTTGAAATTTTGAAGTTTTTAAGGCTTATTATGACTAAACCTGCACCAGGGCATATTTTTTCTTAAAGTTTGATTGCTAAAATTTGATCTAAGCCTCCAAGGCTTAGATTGTGCTTGCTTTGTGTTTATAAACACTCAAGAAGAGTGTCCAAGTGCAGGTTTACCCTTAAGCTAACCTGCACTATTGGATTTGTGCTAAGTGTCAAGTGCATCAGCAGGAACTAGGTTGTTCATGCTGTCACTTTTGAATTTAATTTTAGTTAAGTAAAAGTAGGTCTTAGGTACTTAAATTCAAGTAGGATAAAGTCTAGGTATAGTTTATTATAGATTAAGTCTTAAGTTGCATTTTCTAGCTTATTTACTTAGCTTAATTTAGCTGTCAAAGTCATAAATATTCCAAAAAAGCTAAAAACAGTAGTAATAGTAGTTAGCCTTTAAGTTTTAAATTTTAAGTTGTAGTAACTATTTTTATGATTTGGAATCATAGTCTAGAGGTAGGTTATTAAGTTTTTAAAAGCTCAACTTCTATTTTGGTATTTTCAGCATTTTAGCTCATTTGGTTTTTGAGGTTCTAAGTGTTTTTCCTAAGTTTGCCTACTTGATTCCCAACTTTAGTTAGCTTCTAGTGTTTCCTGTTTAGTTAGCTTATCATTTCTAGTTCATACACATTATAAGCTATCTAGAATAGCTTTTGGTTTTCAGTTTGAGCTTATATCAAGCCTTGTGCAAGCATTTAAGTTAAAATGAGCTCAAATGCCTTCATACTGAGGTCAGCTTATTGAGAAGCTCTTTTGGAGCTTATCTTTAAGTTTCAGCCCATAGTGCTTTTGTTAAAATTTATCTCCCCAGCTTATTCTACAACTTTGGTCTTTTGAGTTTTGAATTTTAAGCTGTTTTTTAACTTCACCTTATTATTGGGCTTATTAGGCCTAGGGGTGAAAAACGAGGTAGCCTTCAGGGACTGTTTGTGTAACTTTTAAATTTTATTTGTGTCTTAATTAGTCCTTGCCCGTTAGTTACTTTAGCTCAGTTAGCCCTTTCCCTTTTGCACCATTAGTCCCTAGTTTAGTTAATTATTTAGTTTTATTTAGTCTTAATTAATAATTAGGGTTAGGTTTTAATTAGTTTAATTAAACTTTTATAAAAAGATAAAAATTAGGGCTTTTATTTTTATAAAATTTCTGCACTTTTTCTTTATTTAGTGTAAATTTTATTAAAATTTTTAGGATTCTATTTTTAATAATTTTATTATTTTTATAGTTTTAAAGTAGTTTAAAATTTAGAAAAATCATATATTTTAATCTAAAAAGCCAAAAATAGTAATTTCTTTTTATAAAACTTTCTTTTTACTTATTTTACTTAGGAAAATATAATTTCAAATATTTTCTATTTTTTTTATTTTTAGGATTTAATTATATATGGGAAAAGAATTAGAACGAGGAAACTTCCCTGATAGTTTGCTCCGGATGGTTTTCCATTTTGAGTGTTTGAGCAAGAAGAGTGTTGACGAGGGCTTCAGAATGCCCAAGAGAGGTCAACACGAGGTATTTTTAGACTATACATTAAAGTCGGTTTCGTTTACAGCAAGGTCCTGCAGAAAAGTTAGAAGACGTTCGTGCAATTCGTGCTTTCGCTAACCTACAATACAAGCAAACAATTAAACACACAACTGTACAGGTTACAATACGCCGTATCCCAAACCCTAGGACGCGTTTGTAAACTGTGAAAAACAATGAAATACTGGGCATTTAAATACTAAATTAAAAACTGATAATTTTCCAGACATGCATACGCCGTATCTAGAGGGGTTCGATACGCCGTATGTATGTCTGGGCAGACAGACTCAATATAAAATTAAAATTCAAACAATCTAAATGTGACAAACAATTAAAAACATAACCGGGTTGTCTCCCGGGGAGCACTTTTGTTTCAGCCGGTCTTTAAGTTTGACCTTTTCCTTTTTTCTTGGCTCATTCATCTGGTATCGTCACAACCCATCCTTTATTAGTAAGTCATAATAGTTCTCGATAAGCGTCGAGGCCTTTCTTTGAATGGTTGAGGTGATCGGACTCCTTGATTGTAATATATTCTTCGTTATCACTGAATGAGTATTTCATCATCTCGAATCTCCTGATCTTGCAGACTGATTGTTCAGGAGTCTCATTGCCCATATGTTCATCATATCCTTGATTTTCTCGAGTAACGACGTGCTTGACTCTAATATTGGTGTTGCTACTGAGATAAGGATCATGAGTCTAATTAGTTTTCATTTTTGCATATGGCCCTCGCCCGAAGTCTTCCGTCTGGGTAATTAGGGCAACTTTATGAGTATTCACCTTCCACCAACATTCTTGGAGTTTTACCAGTACATTATGATCAAGTTCGTGGAAGTTTTCAAAACTGTTTTCAACCATATGCAGAATTTCATTACACCGGGAGTTGCATATCCCTGTGATTTCTCGACCTTAGTTTTAAAGGTTAAGGTTTCATCCTTCAGTTTTCCATCCATAAGTTCGTCGTACCACTTGTGATCTTGGATGTAGCTCATGCTTCTGATTTGAACTATTTCGGGTAGTTCCCCACCATTACAGAATCCATCAATATCCAAGCTACATGTGGGCCATTTAGTCTTTCCGTTTTTAAAGCAATATGGTTCGCATATATGATCACATAGCTGATATGGTACCCCGTTCTCTGACCATGGTTCTTTGTTACCTTGTGTTTTATTATTCAACTCTTGCGCGTATTCGTCATACATTTTGAACCCTTGGATATCGTAAGTGAAAAGATCAGGGTCAATTTTGAGGAGGTGGTTGAATTCTTCAAAGGCTATGCACAAGGGAGATCAAAGTTGAACAAGTCATCATCAATTTTAAAGATTTCAGGAACATTGTCATATACATCGAGATCATTATCATCGTCAGTTTCCTCTTCTTCGTCATGTTCGCAAAGATTGTAGAACTTTAGAACAAATTTTTCAACTAGATCATCCCAAGTAGATATAGTGTCAATACATTCATTTGTAAACATTCATTTGCGGCACCATGAAGATGTGAGGTAGGAGACACAAGTCTAAATCGGTCATGACATTAGCCCCCTATTTTGTAGTGCTCCACTATTTGAGGTACTATTAATGTGTTTAAACACATCTTCACCATCATTCCCGAGAAAAGCGTTGTCACGAAATTTCAACAAGAATGTTCCTTCGATCTCAATGAAGTTCTTCTCGATCATTTTCCCATTGTTATTATTTGAGATGAAGCTTTTACTGGTAGCAGAAATGTATTCTTTCGTAATCGGTCCTGCCATTGTGATCTTCTTCTTAACCTAAGAACAAGAATAA
Source organism: Tanacetum coccineum (assembly GCA_026074375.1). Lineage (NCBI taxonomy): Eukaryota > Viridiplantae > Streptophyta > Magnoliopsida > Asterales > Asteraceae > Tanacetum > Tanacetum coccineum. Next base: position 47,664 of record BQNB010010237.1, read on the forward strand.
AATGATCAGTGGGATGTGCCCTTAGGGGAGAGAACACATAGAAACAAATAAAAAACTAATTATTATACCAAGGATAACATCAGCCTCCCCCATGTCCTTCATAGAGAACCTTGATGACAAGAATTCCTTTGTCAGATCAACCTGTGCTAAAGATCAGCATATCATTAACATATAGACAAATGATGACTCCTTTACCAGATTCATCAAATTTGCTATATACACATTTGTCAGATTGGTTAAGTACATAACCATTAGACAAAACCACTTCATCAAACTTTTGATTCCATTGCTTAGGTGCCTGCTTCAGTCCATATAGAGACTTAATCAGTTTACACACGCTGTTTTCATTGCCAAGCATGATGAAGCCCTGAGGTTGGTTCATATCGACCTCCTCATCCAATTCACCATTCAAGAAAGCTGTCTTTACATCCATCTGATGAATAATCAGATTGTGAATTGATGCCATAGTGATGTGTCGTTGTATAGGTGTTATTTATGATTATCAGGTTTTACATTTATATTTAGCCGACTAACCTAAAGACAACACTTTAACGGGCAGAGTACCCGGTCAAAATGTAGCTTCGCGGTAAGTAGGGTGTCGACTAAGAGTGAGAGTTAACCTATTATTCTATAAGTATTTTATTCTATCTAGATTAGTCTAATTACTGGTTAAACCTATGCTATGCATATTTATTAGAGGTAAAAGGGAGGGGGGGTTTCAGCCTGAGAGACTGGCACAGGTTTATGGTGACAAATATCAATTCTAAGCACAATACACACTAAAGCAAATAAACACAAGAAAAAAGAGCGAAACGAGCCAAATAATAGAAAACTATATTAACCATGTTAAATCTGATTAAATGCTGGTTTGATTAATTAGTGCAATGGCTGCTTATCTCGAGGCGGCATATCATTCTTAAGACTTAGGCGGTACTTCTTCCTAAGACCTAGACACGAACAATCCTGTCACGATTAACGCATCCGCATAAAGCATCCTATAGTTTAATTATAATCTACCATAGGGAATTAAAGCAGTGGTGATCCTGTTAATACCCTAGCCCATCGGGACTTTACCCACTTATTGCTTGATGTTGTTTTATACACCGGTAGTCCACCACCAAAATCAATACCAATTAATAAATGAACAATACTGGTTGAACAATTATCGGGTCACCTGCCGGTCAACTAAGCTCATAATCAAAGAGTAATGATAAGGTGTCATTTGTGATCCTATTGGTCCGGGCATATAGAACACAACATGGAGAGCCATCCCGGCATCTAGGTTACTGGTTAGGTCTCCCTAGACCCAGTTGAATGATAGGTCGCATGTACAAGCACATAAACAAGTATAAGGCGATAAACATAATTAAACAACAACGATAAATTAAGCAAAGCCGGATTAAAACAAACCAAACATTATAATCTTCATTAACATGGCTAATACCCGAGGGTATTAGCCCACAATCATTGTCATTATTACAAACGTGATCAAACAATTAAAAATCGAATGATTAAGAAAGTAAGAATTACACGATGTCTTCTATGGAATTAGGAGTAGTGCTCGACCTTGGCTGCTCTTCTTGGCTTGAGAAATTCGACTTTAGTTGTATACTATACAGAGAATGTGATATTGCACACTAAAACTCGTTTTTGAGTCTTGTATTTATAGTGTCTGAAATACGCCTGGATACGCCGTATGGGGATAAGTGGATACGGCGTATAGGGGTTAATTTCCTTGGAGTCCGCGATAAGATCAAATCAATTAAGATAATTACCATCAATCATATTAAATGCGTATCTTTGACTGATGAACAGCTGTGCATACGGCGTATTGGTTGTAGTGGATACGCCGGATCGGGAATTGATCATTACGCGTTTCTTGTGCTGAGCTGGCGCTGATACGCCGTATCTTCATTGCTGGATACGGCGTATAGGTGCAGAAAATAGTATTCTTCAAATGTCTTCGTTTAAGCTCTAGAATTGCGCCTTTTTGCTTCTTCTTCACAAGTGACTCCATAATTACTGCAATAATAAACTTTAAGCAATTAAGTACCAATATCTTGCAATAATTATATAAAAGTGGGTAAAATACGTGGGATAAATGATAGTAAAGTATGACGTTATTTGATGATATCAAATATCCCCCCACTTGAATCCTACTTGTCCTCAAGTAGACTTTAGAAAGATTTTGAAAATGTATCCCAACCGAGGTTAAGGATTTTTCCGTTAAGCATTTCTTTCATGTTCAGATCACCTGTACAAAACCAAGCTCCTCACGAAATATGGAAATGAAATCACTCAGATCACTCAACTAATCTAGGGTGTATCATTTTAGTGGTACGCTCATTTGCTCAGTCGTGATTAGCTTCGTATCATAGGCTTGGCAAGGATACACATCTCCACCTCTAAAGCTAAGGAGTAACAAGTCAAAAGGTAAATTGGGTATTTATTAGAAGGCTCGGGTTTTTAATCATTCTTATTAAGATGAAGAATGATATAGGGTGTGGAGCTTCTGACTTTCACCAGAGGTCGTCGTCAAACAAGGCAGCTGAGACATGAATACATGGCCGTATCGACGGAATAGACATCCATGCTCGTACACATCCTCATTCGAGTAGATCCTAAGGTTAGTTATCAGGAAAGGGAAGTAAAATTGTTGTTAAATAAAATAAACAAACAAATAGATTAAAGCCAACAAATAAGGTGCGGTTGCTAGTAACTTTCCCCGACCGTTCCATGACAAAGACTCGAACTTATAAACAAACGTCTCGATCATAGATGACAATGACAACCTAAGTTGGCGTTCCCATAACGGTCAACTTCCCTTACATCCCGAACTTTACATACTTTTACAAAATAAGTGGTGATATCGGCCACTTTTTACAATACTTTACATCGTTGATTTTTGTGCGTATCAACGAATAATCGATCCTTTCAAATAATTTCATCGGTGTAAGCTCTATGAACCGACTATCTTTTTCATCATTCATTTTTTTTCAACAATACATCATAAATCTCGGCGTAATTTCACCGTCTTCATAATCATCATTTGTCCGGCTAATTTTCTCTTGAACTTTTCTTCTTTCGGACATAATACATAATTGTGAAAGTAGCAAAAACACACGAGCTACAAACATTCCCATTGCATTGTGCAATTTTCCCGACCATTACATAGATAGAGAAATTTTCACTTTGACGCAGGAACTACAAAACTTTACACGAAAGCGACTAACAACATTTGATCAAATAGGCTTTAATCTACACGGTAGGCTAAGGTGTAAAGGTGAAACGAAACAATTTTTGAGTTAGTACTAGTATTTGAGTGTTAAGTTAGAACTGTCCTAAAATGAACAGCATACTGAACTTGGAGTTAGTACTGCATGGTTTCAACAACAGATTTTAAAACATTTCCAAAAATCATTTTAATTCAAACTAATTAAAAACAGATTATCAAATAACAAAGTAAAACACTTATAAGCAATTTTCAATCCATAATAAGCACTTAAATAAGCATGAATTAGTCTAGCAGTATAAACTTAAAACCAACAGTTGTATTAAATAAACTAGCAATTCTGCAATAGACAAGTAAAGTAAGAAATAGAGAGACTTACTACACCCTTGCTCAAAACAGGGTCAAACAATGAATCTACAAGCTCTAGCTTGCATAAAACAAGCTAGTGAGAGTCCATAAGCCCATCCAGAACTGGCTTATCATCCAATAAAAAAAAGCTGTGGTGTATTGAGAGTGATTTTTGTGATTTTCTCTTAACTACTTAACTTTTTAGTTTTACTTAATGAAAACAGCTTATAAATAAGCTGTACTGATAGCTTTTTGAAACACAAAACAATATAAGTAAGAAACTTAACACTTGAATTGTAGATTATTCTTAAAAACTCATCTTGCATTAAAACTTGAAAGAGTTACAAAGCTGAAAGTAAAAGCTGTAAATGACTTTGAAATTTAAACTTAAGATTAAAAACTAATTAGTTACTAAAAAAACTAAAAAACTAGATGCCTCAAAGGCTTACAAAAAGCTCTATTTATAGCCGAAGTCTTGGACTTGCAGCTTGTGCTTCTTTGTAGAGATAAAACCAAGTGTGCTAGTTGTGTGAGGTGAATCTAGAGCAAATCCCAGCCTTTGATTTCTTTTGAGCTTCTTTGGAGACAATCTCAGCCATCGAAATGCTTTGGGAATGGAGAGGGATTGCCAACATGGACTTTATACAGCTGGGGGGGAATAGTAGGGTGGATGAAATGATTTTGGTAGGGTGTTGAGTGATTTTGCAGGAGAAGTATGGGAGCAAAACAGGGTGCTGGCTGGTTTTGGTATTGGCGGGAAGATTGGGAAAGGGTTTATAAAAGTTGGGCTGTGACAGAGGGAGGTTGAAGATGATTAAGGGTATGTTTGGTTTTTGTACAAGAAAAGCCCCTCCACATCTTTCTTCTTTTCATTCCCTTTTTCCCCTTTCTTTCTTTTATAAATGAAGTTTCCAACTGGCATAATCATCCCAATGGGTTTATAATAATAATATAAAACTTAGGGGTCTTGGCATTTTTGACCCCTCAAGTTATATTTTTCTTTTGGTTTTCTTCCTCGGAGTTGACTTGACTTTGATATGGGTTCGTCTTCACACACTTTTCCATCCCGGTCCGTTTTGTCGCTTTTTGCTTGGTTTTTATTCGGTCTTTTTGTGAGATATCCGTCTGTACAACACAATTAGCAAACAAGCATAATTTGGCGTTTTGAGTCCGTTTTTTGGTTATTTTAGCTCCATTATTAAGAGTAAAATGTATGTGTTAATATTAAGCACATACCAAAATTCCCAAGGCGGCGTTTAGAACTCGCTATGTCATATACGAGTTCCAAGTGATGCCAATTTCGGCGTTGAATAACAAGCGCCGGTAGTAAATTCCATTGTGGTTTGATGAACAGGGTTATGCCAGACCAACCATAGATAAGTTCTGATGTGGTTCATCCGATGACGATCATTTTAATCTACTCTAAGACCAAAGAAGAACATGATGTACATCTTAGACTAATTTTTGGAGTTGCTCAAAGAAGGAAAATATGTACGCCAAGTTCTCTTAAAGTGTGACTGTTTGGCTATCGAAGGTACAATTTTATGGACACGTGATTGACAGCGAAGGCATTCACGTTGATCCTGTAAAGATTGAGTCAATCAAGGATTGGGAATCACCCAAAACTCCAACAAAAATTCGCCAATTTCTAGGTCTTGCCGGTTACTACCGACGATTTATCAAAGGATTCTCCAAGATTTCCAAGCCTATGACAAAGCTGACTCAGAAAAAGAGTAAAGTTCAATTAGGGTGAAAAAAGGAGGAAACGCTTTCCCAAACATTGAAACAAAAGTTGTGTTGATGCACGCCGATTTTGTGGCATTTACCCGAAGGAAGTGAAAACTTCGTAGTATATCTTGTGATGCTTCTCATAAGGGGTTAGGCGCAGTTTTGATGCCACAAAAGAAAGGTCATAAGCTTATGCTTTCCCCGCCACTAACAATCTATGAAGAAGAACTACACCATACATGATTGGAATTGGGAGCTGTGGATGGTTTCCGCTCGCAAGTGGAGCATTACCTTTACGGCACAAAGTGCGTTGTGTACACTGATCCTAAGAGTTGCAACATAATCTTGAATCAGAAAGAGTTGAATAGAGAACAACGTAGATGGTTTAGAAACCTGTTAAGTGACTATGACTGCGAGTTACGCAATCACCCGGAAAGGCGAATGGTGGCTGATGCGTTGAGCCGAAAGAATAACCTAAGCCACTAGCAGTACGAGCCTTTGATCTGACAATCGGTTTGAATCTCCCTGCGCGATCATGAATGCTCAGAGTTGAGCGAGAAAAGAAGAAACTTCAACAGGGATTATGCTGGGCATGATAAGAACCTGGAGCCACGTGCAGATGGGACAGTTGTGTTTGAAGAAAAAAGCGGGATACCACTGTTTGGTGACTTGAGAGCTTTGATTATGCACGAGTCGCATAAGTCAAAGTATTCGATCACCCTGGATCGACAAGATGGCCCAAGATTTGAAGAAGCTTTACTGGTGGCCTCAAACAGAAAGCAGAAATTGGCCACATAGAGAGAAGTGTATCACTTTGCGCAAAGGTTAAGCGAATACTAGAAACCGTCCGGTCTATTTCACAAGAAACTTACCAAATATCCCTAAATGGTAGTGGAAAAACATAACTATGGACTTCGTAACCAAGTAACCAAAAAACGACAAGTGGGCAAGATAATGATTTAGGTTATAGTCGATCGAGACATTCACTAAATCTGCTCATTTTCCTGTCCAGCACAGGAGAAGACTCCATGGAGAAACTGACCAGGAAAAACTTGAAAGAATGGTGTCCAAGACATGATGCCAGTTATCCATCAACTCTGATCAGCGATGGTAGGGTCGTAATCCCAATTCTGGCCATCTCTTCAAAAATCTTTTGGAACTCAGTTAGATTATGAGTACGGCATATCACACTCCAGAAACAAGATGTCAAAGTGAGAGACCATCCAAACATTGGAAGACATGCTCCGAGCATGTGTGATAGATTTCAAGAAGGGATGGGACAGACATTTACCCTTAATAGAGTTCTCCTACAACAACTGCTATCATACAAGTATTAAGGCTGCACCTTTTGAGGCGTTGTATGGTCGCAAATGCCGGTCACCTGTTTGTTGAGCTGAGGTGGGAGACGCTCAGTCTTACTGAACAAAAAATTGTTCGAGGAGACAAACAGAGAAGATTATCCAAATCAAGCATCTCTACAACTTTACGTGATCGATGCAAAAGTGCTACCTGATAAAAGACGTTAAGCCATTAGAGTTTCAGTGGGGATAAGGTTATGTTGAAAGTATCACCCTGGAAAGGTGTAATACGTTTCGGCAAACGGGGAAAGCTGAACCCTCGTTATATTGGACCTTTTAAAATTCTCGCCAAGGTGGGAACGGTTGCATATCGACTAGAATTACCAGAGAAACTAAGCCGTGTTCATAGTACCTTTCACGTCTCGAACCTTAAAAGAAAGTGCTTATCCGATGAACCGCTCGCGATTCCATTGGACGAAATCCACATTGAATGAAAAAGTTCCATTCAATAGAAGAACCAGTTTGAGATTATGGATTCGCGAAGTACAAGCGATTAAGCAAAGTCGCATTCCCAAATCTGAAGGTCCCGTTGGAATTCAAGAAGAGGTCCCGAGTATACCTGGGAACGCGAAGACCAAATGCAGAAGAAGTACCCTCATCTGTTCGCTAACCCTGTATCCGCATCTCAAGCTACGTCCTAAGCTTTGAGGACAAAGCTCTTCTAACGGGGAAAGGATGTCACACCCCGTAAATTCCCGGTTAGTATTCCGACCCACTCTGGTCATCTACTTTAAATTTTATACGTACGTTTAAATCTGACAGTTTACCGGGGAAACTAAACTGCGTAAAAACTGAGAAACATCATCGGACGCATTCCGGCATCGGTTATAAATTAATTTAGGCATTATATGTGTTATATTAGCTTTCCTGAGTGTTTCGTGATTTTTAATCACTTCCGATATTAATTTTAGGGTTTTATCCTTTAAATTGCGTTTTTCGCGTTTTTGACCAAACGAAACCCCGGAAACTCGAAATATTTTCGTGTAAACTTAAGTTATCGTATTTCTAGTGTCATACTACTAAAAATTTCGTTCACCTCCTTTCCCTAGCCAAAATGTGGCGCCTAAACCACAACAACATGTATACTTGAACTCTAAATTAAAGATTTGACATCTTATTTTGAAAGCCTCACCCATGTGTGCATGTAAACTTGGAAAATGACACATGAGAGTGTCACTCTCATGAGTATACTTATCATACAACACTTGCATGTGAATACTTACACTATTCTTACACATTTGACTAGTGACTTTGAACCATATCCATCTTGAGTGAACCTTGGTTAGTGGTCTTGCCTTGTGAACCCAAAACCGGACGCACCCTATGGTGAGCCAAGAAGGAGTGGTTCAAGCCACATGACTTGAACTATGATCCACAAAACCCTAACTTGATCCTATAAATACCCTACCTTCTCACACTTAGGTTATAACACATAATTTCACTAGCCACAAAATTTTCACACATCTCTCTTCCTCCTCTCCCTAGCTCACGGCACACCACCACCCAACTACACAATCCATATCTTTTGATTTCTAGCAAGATCCAAGTATTCTAAGTTCACTTCTAAGGTTATCTAAGGTAGATCCAAGTGTTGGTTGGTTGTTGTTCAAAGATTTCAAGAATTATAAAATTAGGGTTTTCAAGATTATTTAGGGTTTTTATAGATCTATAGCTTGTAGGTATAGATCTAGTGTTTTTGCTACATTTTCTTCTTGATTTGTAAGTGTTTCTTGAATCTTTGTTGGTTTCATCTATTTTCTTTATAGATCTATGTTTGTTCATAAAGATCCATGTGTTTGTGTAAATTTTTACAAAAGAAATAAGTTAATATTTTGTCATCTTTTATAAAATGGAAGTAAACATTATTACCACTTTATGTTTATGTCTTATATTATGTTCTTGGTGAGATTGAGAGTTGATGAGAGTTGCAACAATAGAGATTAGGGTGGATTAAGGCTTAGTTTTGTTGGTTGGTTATTGGTGAATAAAGATTTGGACTAGATTAGGCACTAATATGCGAGTTGGGATGATTTTTGTGGCGTTTTCAATAAAAATAGCTTGCTGTCCCAAATTAGTTTTATGGTTTTGAGCGACTTAAAAATGTTTTTTCTAGGCGTAAAAGTAGTTTTTGAAGAGCTTAATTCGAATAGATAACTTTTCACATATCACATTTTAAAATCGGACTTAAAACGACCAAGTTATGGCCAAATGAAACTCGAAACATTTTCCGGCAAAATAGATGAATAGTGGGCTGTTGGGAATAGTAAAATGGGTTTCCGAGCACTTTCGGACGATTTTGGATGTTTTAAATGCAAGCGAAACATATAGAAATGTTAGGTAAATAGTTAAAACAACTAGAAATGTTAGGTAAATAGTTAAAGACATTCTTACCACAAATAGGAAAGGTAGATTTTTAAGAAAAACTCTAATTAATACTTGCTGATTGGAATAAGAAAAATGGGGTTTCGGGCACTTTCGGACGATTTTAGATGTTTTAAATGCAAGTCAAAAAACACATAAAGATGTTAGGTAATTAGTTAGAGCAACTAGAAATGTACATTGAAAGGTTAATTGAGATGACCACCTTAATATAAAGTAGATTATTTAAAAATGGTAACGAATTGGACAATGTAGGCGATTTGAAACATAAGGAATTAGGCGCTATAAAAATTATTAAGCGATTGGTAAGAATAGGAAACTTCAAGAAAATAGGGGACGCTATTAACTTTTGAAAGCTAAAAAGTTTCCTAAAAAGAAGAAAGTAATCTAAATATAGTTAACTTTTTGCGAGAGTTCGGGATTTACCTATGACATGGTAAAGTTTTAAAGCCTTTATTACTAAAACGCTAACACACTTAGATGCTTTAAACGATGAACATAGAGATGTGTTTACCTATTGTTTCTTTGATAAATGCTAAGTCATGACGCCATACTACTCTAGGTCCCGGCTAATCTCCTTATATCCCATCATTTGGTTGTGGTTCTCGCTTACCCTTTGCTAATGTGAGTTCTTACCCCGACAACCCGGGAATATCTCTTCCGGAATCTTTTTATTATTGATTTGATTCTTATATATTTTATATATATACTCTCAACGAATCAGTTTTCAAGAATCATAAAACTAGGGTTTCAAGTTTATAAGTGGGTTTTTGCAAGATCTTGTGTGTTCATCTTTTACTCACTTTCTTGTGAGTATTTCTTGACCCATCTTGTATTATTTTGTTGTTGTTTTGATTATTGTGTTAGATCTATGTTTATATTTAAAGATCCATGTGTTTGTGATAATTTTACAAAAGAAAGTACAATTTATTTTTGTTCATCTTAAAATATGTTGAAAGTTTATGGCAAAAACTTATGTTTATGTTTTAGAATATGTTCTTGGTGAGATTGAGAGTGGATGAGAGTTGCAACAATAAATACTTTTTATGTGATGCTGTATTTGTTATAGTAGTCACATACGTTTTGAAATCTTGTGGTCCACTCTTGTATAAACTTAAACCTATGAATTCACCAACATTATGTTGACGTTTTAAACATGTTTTCTCAGGTGCTTAGCTTGGATTGATTCTTGATGCTATGTGGAGTCTATGTGCTATGTGACTTCGCCAATTTCAAGACTTATCTATTATTTACTCGTTGTTTTTATCAAACTCTGTTATGCTTCCGCTACCTTTTTAACTTAATTATTATGGGCTGTAAAACTTGAATTTATTTTATGTTATGCAACGAGTAAACTTTTTCAAACGTCCATGATTAGTGGTCGTTCCTTATTGCTTTGTGATCGGATTGTTATGACGTCACGCCCTCGGACACGTATTCCGTCTAGGCCCAGTTTGGGGGTGTGACAATAAATCTTGATATCATTCCCAATTTACTTGATTTACTGTATCTTCGAATAGTTATCTTTATGGATACGGCGTATGTAGGCAGTATAGATACGCCGTATTAGGAATTGTCTAAAAGCGTTTTCTTGTGAAGTCGTGGCGCTGATACGCTGTATCTTCTTAGTTGGATACGGCGTATTGGTGAATTTTTAGAATTCTTAAAATGTCTTTGTTTTAGCTCCAAATTGTGCGCCTTTTAGCTCATCTTCACAAAACACTCCTGAATTTCTGAATTTATCAACTTTATAGCAATTAAGTATCAAATAATGCAATAATTATATAAAAGTGGGCAAAACAGGTAGGATAAATGATATAATAAAGTGACGTTATTTGATGTTATCAAATATCCTCCCACTTGAATCATACTTGTCCTCAAGTAGACCTTAGAAAAAGTTTAGTTTATGAAAATGTGTCTCAACCGAAGTTAAGGATTTTCCGTTTAAGCATCGTTTTGTCCTAATCACCTGTACATGACCAAGCTCCTCACGAAATATAGAAATGAAAACACTCAGATCGCTCAACTAATCTTGGGAGCAACATTTAAGTAGTACGCTCAATTGCTCGGTCGTGATTAGTTTTGTATCATAGGCTTGGAAAGGATACACATCTCCACCGCTAAAGCTAAGGAAGAACAAGTCAAAAGCTAAATTAGGTTTAGAAGGCTTACGGTTGATCATTCAACAATCTTTCACCATAAGTACCACACCAACAAGGCAGCTGTATCGTATATGCAAGGCCGTAACGACAAAATAGACATATACAATCTAAACACAACCCCGTTCATGTTTAACCAACGGTTAGGATGAAAAATGATATAGGGTAGGGAGCTTATAACTTTTACCAAAAGTCGTCATCCAACAAGGCAGCTGAGACATGCATACATGGCCGTAACGACAGAATAGACATGCACGCTCGAACAAATCCTCATTCGAGTAGACACTAAGGTTAGTTGCTAAGAAAGAGAAGTAAAATGGGTGTTAAATAAAATATACAAAACAAATAGATTAAGCCAACAAATAAGGTACGGTTGCTAGTAACTTTCCCCCGACCGTTCCATAACAAAGACTCAAACATATAGACAAACGCCTCGATCATGGAAATGACAAAGACAACCTAAGTTGGCATTCCCCTAACGGTCAACTTCCCTTACATCCCGCTATTTACATACTTTTACACAAGTGGTGATATCGGCCACTTTTACAAAACTTTACATCGTTGATTTTTGTAACGTATCAACGAATAATCGATCTTTCTAAGTAATTCATTCGGTATAAACTTCTTTTGAACCGACTATTTCTTCCTTCTTTTTTTTCTTTTTTTTCAACAATACATAATAAACCTCAGTTTGGTTTCACCGTCTTCATTATCATAATTTGTCCGGATGATCTTTTCCTTGTAGTACTTATTTTTTCTTCTGACATAATTCATAATCGCGAAAGTAGCAAAACTTACGAGCTACATAATTTTCCCATTGCATTGTGCAATTTCCCGACCATTACAGAGATAGAAAAATTTCACTTTGACGCAGAAAATACAGAACTTTACACGAAAGCAACTAGCAACATTGATTAAAATAGGCTTAATCTACACGGTAGGCTAAGGCGTAAAGGTGTAACGAAACATATAATATGGTGTACAAGAAGAAAGGAATGGCTCAACATGTTGTTTCTAGGGGATTTTACTCTAAAAATGAGAGTAATCAAGGGTTACACGGGAGTTTAACTAACCAGTGAAGTTAGTTATTTTTACGACATGTAGGCTGTTTGGTTTAATCCTAGAAATTTATCACTTGAACATGTTCTTCAATTTAAATTCATAGTACTAATCATGGCGGTCTCGAGTGATATACCAGGCCAAGTTTTAAAGTCCACTACATCACCGGCACACTTATTATTTTGTGAAATTTAGTAGACAGTTGGAAACGGAATAGGCTAAATTCTCACAATATGTATCAAAGGTTATAGTGCGCTAGGTAATGTAACTAGTAATTTTTACAAAAGTCATGCTGGAAAAAAAAATTGACCATTTTTAAGCATTTTGCATGTTATTTTGTAAAAAAGAAGACAAGTATGTTCTAATTCTCCATCCCTCCCACTTAAATTATATAACGTTCTCGTTGTATAGATAAAGCAATTAAAATAATAATGGAAAATGAGATTAGAACGGAAAACTCCCTGATGTTTTGCTCATGATAATTCTCCAAGATGAGTCCTTGAGAAAAAAGCGTGTTGACTAGGGCTTCAGAATGCCCGGTAAGTTCAACACAAGTCTTTTTTCAGCATATACCATATCATAGTTTCAGCAGGTCATGTATAAAAGATTAGAAGACAAGTGCAAATTCTATCTCGCTACAATGGTACAAGAAAACAATTAAACACACAACTGTACATGGATTAATACGTCGTATCCCAAACCCTAGGATACGCCGTATTGTTCCTGTAGAAACAATTAAATTACTAGAAATTAAATAATTAAGTTTTTTTAAAAAAAACTGATAACGTCCAGACATGCATACGCCGTATCCTAAGGGGTTCGATACGCCGTATGCAATGTCTGGGAAGACAGACTCGTGCAGAATTAAAATTCAAACAATTAAACGTGACAAACAATTAAAATGACGGGGTTGTCTCCTAGGAAGCACTTTTATTTCAGCCGGTCTTTAAGTTCGACCTTTCTCCTCTTTTCTTCACTCTTCATTAATTCGCTCATAATTATTTCCGAGAGCGAATTTCTTCATAATCCTTTGGCATGAGGCGTACTTCTTGCAAAATCTCATGCCGAGCACAACGCCATTTGTCATTTCATCATCATCGATGATGGTAAAACCTGCAATAATAGAAAACTTCCAATGAAAACGGGTATATCAATTAAATTCCCGGCTTGACTCTTCCCTTCATCCTTCTCCTCAGATATGGAATAGTAAAAACTTTCAGACATTAAGTTAATGGGCAAGGAAGGGAGGAGATTAACGATAGTATACTTATACCCGATTACACAAGAAAATTCCATCTTATAAGAGCCGGTATTAACAAAAATTGGCACAAAATCATCTTGATCCGGTTTTGTTTCTAGAGGTGTTTCCAAATCATTTAGTTCTATGAAGTCATCATAAGTTTGGGTGAATGATTCATCACCCTCTCCAATAAGTTTTGTTTCAGAATCAAGACTTTTCATCAAAAAGACCCTTTCTATTATGCTAGTGGCAGGCTTAATACTTTTAAAAACAAGTTTTTTCTTCCCCGACCCTTAAAGTAATTTTTCTTTTGAAAACATCGATCTTGGAATGGGCAGTTGACAAGAATGGTCGTCCGAGGATTAAAGGAACATCGTTGTCCTCGGGTATGTCCAAGATGATAAAGTATACAGGGAAAATAAATTTGCCTATCCTAACTAGCACATTTTCGGCAATACCTCTTAGTTGTTTAATGGTTCGGTCAGCTAGTTCTATGGTCAACCTAGTGTGAGATAAAATTTCTAGACCAAGGTTGGTGTAGGTAGAAAATGGCATAACGCTCACACTTGCCCCAAGGTCAACAAGAGCTTTATCAAAATAGATATTATGAATAAAACAAGGTAAAGTAAAGCTCCCTGGGTCTTTTTCTTTCTAAGGCAAGGTATAGTCATCCAGAATTTTCACTTGTTGTGCCTCTCTCTAATAATCATAGCCGAAGTTTTGCAGTCGTCTTGAAAAAGGGACTGTTTTAGAAAATAAGTTCCTGTGCTGTGTGCCTGATACGATGAATGGCTCATACCCGATACGGCGTATCTCAGAAAAATCAGCCTTAGCAGTTGAGATCGATTTAACTTGGTCTCGAGGATTCGTCTCTGTGGAACTGGGCAGGCTTCCAAACCCTCTCTCTTGCAAGACCTTGCTCATCTGTCTGATTTGTATTTCTAAGGTCTTAATAGAAGCTCATTGGTTTCTTATTGCAGCATCTGTAGAAGCTCGGATCTCTTTGATTATGTTCGAGTTTTCTTCATGCCTTTTAGCTGATTCTGTCATGAATTTAGTTAGTGATTCTTCCAGGCTTGGTCTTTGATTAGGATACGAAGCATTCCCATTGTTTCGTTGGTAGAATCCTGGCCCTGCTGCTCTGTATTGTCCTCCAGGTTGATAAGGTGCACCGAACTGTGTATAATAAGCTTCTTCTAAATTTTTCCCTTCTTCCTTTTGTGGACAATCCTTTGTATAATGTGGTCCCTTGCATATTTTGCATCCGACCTGAGCAGCGTACACTTTCTCATTAACTTTCTTTATTTCTCACCTAAGATTGTTGAGTTAGGCCTGGATAGCAGCAAGCCCGTCAGAAGTTTCAGTACTTCTGGTCCTTGATGATGTTCCATTGTGCCACTTCTGAGAGTACTCAGCCATTTCTTGGATGGCTATTTTAGCGCCAGCAACAGTTTTGGAAGGTATGGCACCCTTTGAGTCCAAGATTTGTCGAGTTGGAACATCTAGCCCATTGTAAAACAAGATGACTTCCTGCATATCTGTCAGATAATGTTGAGGACACTTCATCAGCAATTCTTTAAATCTTTCCCATACGCGGAAAAGGCTTTCATCGGGTTCCTGCTGGAAGTTGTTAATTTCCTCTATTTTCTTTGCGGTACGGGCTGGTGGACAGTATTTGTTCAGAAATTTGGTTTTTAGAATATCCCAGGTTGTAATTAATCCTGATGGCTGGTTCTTTAGCCATCTGCTTGCAGCTCCAGTGAGGGATACAGGAAAAGCTCAAAGCATGATTTGATATTGAGTTACTTTTGGAATGTGAAATAAGTCAACAATCTCCAGAACCTTTTCGATGTGCTCGTTTGCATCTTCGTGTTCCGAGCCACTGAAAGTATTGTCACGAAGTTCCTTGAGAATTTTCCCCTTCAATTCAAAAAGGGTGTCTTGGTTGATTGTGGGCCTAGTAACGCCCGACCCACAATTTTCTCGTGTTTTGCTCATATACTGCTTCATTGTTTCTGTCATTGCTTCCCTTTTCTCTTCCTCTGATTGTTCTTTGATGTCAAAAATGTGATGAACTCAAGTGAATTCGATTCTATGAGACTAGGTGAAAAGTCTCCTTTTTGAGCGAAATTTTTGTTCTGGGTTTTTAAAAAGTAAGAGTAGTTCTTTCGTCGAACTTCTTGTCATGCACTACCTGAAACAAATGACAAAGAATCAGTAGGATATGCCCTGATGAGAGAAATTACAAGCGATATAAAAACAAATAGAGTTTTACTTATGTTATTTTATCAAATGACGAATATGCCGTATTCAATTAATTTAAATACGTCGTATGGGTCTGTTGAATGTCAGTACGCCGTTTAGAGTTTACTGAATACGCCGTATTGATGGAGAACAGATACGCCGTTTAGACAGTAAAACTAAATACGTTATCCTAATGAGAAGGTTTGATACGTCGTATCCAACTGGTGGATATGGCGTATCAAGTGATCAGTCAGAACAAAATACTATTTAAAAACAAATAAATGTAAGAATTTAAACAAACAATTAAATGCCAATAAATACAAACAGAATTAGATAGTTAGATTACACTAAAATAATTAATTAATGGTTAGAAATACTAATAAGAATAAGGTTTAATTATTCCACTCACCGGAAGCGGCACCAAAAACCTGATGTGCTGTCGTGTAGGGTCAATTATTTGATTATCATGTTTTACAAGTATATTTAGCCGACAAAGCTAAAACAACACTTTAACGAGCAGTGTACCCGGTCAAGATGAAGTTCGTGGTAAGTAGGGTGTCGAACACTAAGAGAGGGAATTTAATCCTATATTCTATCAACATTTTAATTAGTCTATTTACTGGTTAAACCTATGATATGTACATTGTCTAATGATATGGGGGATTTTTTAGTCTGAGAGACTGGCACAGGTTTGGTTGGAAACAAATACCAATTCAATACACAATAAACACAAAAGAAGAAAAGTAGAAGATTGAAAAGCAGTACAAGCCAAATGATAGAAAACCGTATTAGCCATATTAAATCTGGTTCAATGCTGGTTTGTTTGTTTTAGTGCAATGATTTACTTATCTCGAAGCGGCATATCATTCTTAAAACTAAGGCGGGACATCATCCTAAGACCTAGACACAATTAATCCTGTCACAATTAATGTATCCGCATAAAGCATCCTTTAGTTTAATTATAATATATCTTAGAGAATTAAAGCAATGGTGATCCTGTTAAAACCCTATCCCAATGGGACTTTACCTACTTACTGTTTGATTGTGTTTCATATACTGGTAGTCCACTATTCAAATCTTTATCAATTAATTAAGAGCATGATTACTGAAACATAAATGGGTCACATATCGGTCCAACTAAGCTCATAATCAAAAGATAAAGACAAAACGTTATTTGTGATCCTATTGGTCCAGTTATATAAGACACGGTATGGAGAGCTATCCCAGTATCTAGATTACTTTTTAGGTATCACTAGACCCAGTTGAATGATAGTTCGCATATTCAAACACATAAACAAGTATGAGGTGATAAACATAATTAAACAATCAACGATAAATTAAGAAATCGATTTAAACAAACCAAACATTAAACTTTCATTAAGATGGCTAATACCCGAGGGTATTATCCCACAACCATTGTAATTATACAAGCGTAATCAAACAATTTAAAATCGAACGATTAAGAGAGTAAAAATTACACGATGTCTTCTATGGGTTCGTGATCGATGCTTGACCTTTGGTGCTGATCTTCTCTTCTAAAATTAGTCTTTTTATGAATATGATATAAGAAATATGATATTGTATACTAAAAAATTGTTTTTGAGTCTTCTATTTATAGTTGCTGAAAAACTCTTGATATGCCGTATCCAGATAGGTCGATACGGCGTATTGGGCTAGATTCCTTGGAGTACGCGCTACGTTCGTAATAAATCTTGATATCATTTCCAATTTACTTGATTTACTGTATCTTCGAATAGTTATCTTCTTGGATACGGCGTATGCAGGCAGTATGGATACGTCGTATTGGGAATTGTCTAAACGCGTTTTCTTGTAAAGTCGTGGTGCTGATACGCCGTATCTTCTTAGTTGGATACAACGTATTGGTGAATTTTCAGAAATCTTTAAATGTCTTTGTTTTAGCTTCAAATTGTGCGCCTTTTAGCTCGTCTTCACAAAATACTCATGAATTACTGAATTTATCAACTTTAAAGCAATTAAGTACCAAATAATGCAATAATTATATAAAAGTGGGCAAAACATATGGGATAAATGATATAATAAAGTGACGTTATTTGATGTTATCAACAATGTACAAGAAACTTGGTTTGGGAGAACCAAAGGCTCCTAGAATGAGTTTGGAACTTGCAGATAGGTCAATCTAATATCCGAGAGGAAAAATAAAAAACGTACTCATCAAAGTTGACAAATTCATCCTTTCTATAGATTTCATCATCCTAGATATGCCTGAAGATTCAAGAGTTCTTATAATTTTAGGAAGACCATTCTTGGCCACCGCTCGAGCTATGATCGACGTGTTCAATAAGAAGATAACACTAAGAGTGGGGGATGATGAAGTGATATTTGACGTAGACCAATCAATTAAAAGACCAACAACTGAAGACGATGAATGTTACGGGATTGATGACCTGGATGAGACGATCAACGAAGAAGCTCAGGAGGTGCTGACAAATGAAGAGCCTGATTCATTTTTATCAAGGAGAATAGAAAAATCAATTGATCAATCAGACCTAGAATGCTGGGAATCTACTAGTAGCAATGAAAAGAATGATCTTGACTCGGAAAATTCGATACGACGTATCAACTCTGTCAATACGCCGTATCCAGTTACGCAGGGAATTTCAAATGGCGACGATGTTAAAAGCGAACATATTTATTCCGCTAGTGCTAACGAGATTGATGAGAAGAAACCAGAGCTGAAGAATTTACCTCAACACTTAGAATAGGCATACCTTCATGAAGACAAATCCTTCCCCATTATTATCTCATCTGAATTGTCGGAAAAAGAGAAAACATCACTTCTACAAGTATTGGAGAGACAAAAAGGGGCAATTGCTTAGAAATTGTCGCATATCAAGGGAATCAGTCCATCATACTGAACACACAAGATTTTAATGGAAGATGATTACAAACCAGTTATCCAACCCCAAAGATGTCTAAATCCGAAGGTCCAAGATGTTGTGAAAAACAAAATCGTGAAACTGCTTGATTCCGAGCTAATTTATCCATTTTCATACAGTTCCTGGGTTAGTCCTATTCATGGTGTGCCCAAAAAGGGAGGGATAACTGTAGTTTTGAATGATAATAATCAACTAATCCCTTCCTGAACAGTTACTAGATGGAGAGTGTGCATTGATTACCGTAAACTTAATGATGCAACTTGAAAAGACCATTTTCCCCTTCTTTTCATTGACCAAATGTTAGAACGTTTATGCGGGAATGAATACTACTGCTTTCTTGATTGATTCTCAGGATTCTTCCAAATCTCAATCTCTCCGGAGGACCAAAAAAAGACCACCTTCACCTGTCCTTATAGGACTTTCACTTATCGACGTATGCCGTTTAGATTATGTAATGTTCCTGCCACTTTTCAAAGATGCATGACGGCAATCTTCTATGACATGGTGGAGGACTTTATGGAGTTTTCATGGACGACTTCTCGGTGTTTGGTAACTCTTTTGATTATTATCTAGCTAACTTAGATAGAATGCTTGCTAGATGTGAAGAAACCAATCTTGTACTAGATTGGGAAAAATGCCATTTTATGGTAAAAGAAGGGATAGTTTTAGGGCACAAAATTTCTAGAGCAGGAATCGAAGTTGATAGAGCCAAAATCGATGTGATAGCTAAATTACCATACCCGACTAACGTAAAAGGAGTTAGAAGTTTTCTAGGGCATGTTGGATTTTACCGAAGGTTCATAAAAGACTTCTCAATGATCTCTAAGCCAATGACCCAGCTTTTAATGAAAGACGCGAAGTTTGATTTTTCTAATGACTACAAAAAGGCGTTCAACATTTTGAAGGAAAAACTAACCACCACACCTATCATCATATCTCCCGATTGGAACGAGCCATTTGAATTAATGTGTGACGCTAGTGATTTCGCTGTTAGAGCTGTTTTGGGGCAACGAATTGATGGAAAATTCAAGCCAATTTATTATGCGAGCAAAACTTTAAATAATTCCCAAGAACATTATACCACAACTGAAAAAGAACTTCTCGCAGTTGTTTTCTCTTTTGATAAGTTTCGTCAGTATCTTGTCTTATCAAAAACTGTAGTTTACACCGATCATTCTGCTTTGAAGTATTTACTCAGCAAAGAGGATGCGAAACCAAGGCTCATTAGGTGGGTTCTACTTCTCCAAGGATTTGACATTGAGATTAAAGATAAAAAGGAGGAAGAAAATTTGGCTGCAGATCATTTGTCAAGACTTGAAAACCCAGATTTAGGAACCTTCACGAAGGTGGAGATAACTGATGAATTTTCCGACAAGCATCTCATGAAATTGAAAGCCGAGCTCAATAACGATGAACCATGGTATGCTGATTATATTAACTATATCGTTGGAAAGATCATACCTCCAAATTGGACGCCTGAAAAAAGAAGAAGATTTTTCTCTCAAGTTAAGAATTATTTTTGGGACGAACCGTATGCATTCAAGATATGCTCGAACAATGTAATAAGAAGATGTGTTGCTAGGAATGAAATATTTGAAATCTTGGCACATTGTTATTCTGGACCAACTGGGGGACATCATAGCGCGTCAATTACTGGAAGAAAAGTCTACGAATCTGGATTCTATTGGCCTAGCATTTTTAAAGATGCTAAGAATTATGTGATGAAGTGCGATGCATGTCAAAGATCAGGAAACATATCATCAAGAAGTGAGATGCCTCAAAACAACATACATGTATGCGACGTATTTGATATATGGGGACTAGACTTTATGGGACCTTTTCTGAACTCAAAGGGGAATAAATATATATTAGTGGCTGTAGATTACATCTTAAAATGGGTGGAAGCTCAAGCCCTTCCTACAAATGATGCTCGTGTCTCAATTAGATTTTTAAGAAGGTTATTTGCAAGATTCGGAGTTCCTAAAGCTTTGATTAGTGATCGAGGGACGCATTTTTGCAACTCTCAATTAGAAAAAGCCTTGTAGAGATACGGAGTGACTCATAAATTATCTACTGCATATCACCCTCAAACCAACGGATAGACTAAAGTGACCAATAGAGCTATAAAATGTATTCTGGAAAGATCGGTTGGATATAACCCAAAGAATTGGTCAGAAAATCTTAACGACGCATTAAGGGCATTAAGAACTGCTTACAAAATGCCCATTGGATGCACCCCTTTCAGATTGGTTTACGGAAAAGCTTGTCACCTACTTGTGGAGATCAAACATAAAGCATATTGGGCATTAAAACAATGTAATATGGATCTCACAATTGCTGCAAAAAACCGTTTCATAGAGCTTAATGAATTAATAGAGTTAAGAGATTAAGCATATGAAAACACCCGAATTTATAAAGAACGAACTAAGAAATGGCATGACTCTAGGCTTCGAGGGGATAAAAATTTTAAAACCGGTGATAAGGTGTTAGTATTCAACTCTAGATTTAAGATGCATCCGGGAAAGCTTAAATCAAAATGATACGGTCCGTGTGTAGTAACAATTCTGCATCCATATGGGACCGTGGAAATTATTGATACAAATGGAGTGAGTTTTAAAGTCAATGGAGATGGATATAATAATGAGGAAGAGAAAGAAGTGGTTGAGAAGGATGGATGGTGACTAAAACTAAATAATAAAAAGGAAGCTGAAGAAAAGTCTAACTTAAAGACTTCGATGTAAACATAAGTGCTTCCTGAGAGACAACCCGAAATGTTATTTAATTTTGTTATCGAGTTTGTCTTCTCAGACATCAATACGGCGTATCCGCCCCATACCATACGGCGTATTGAATGTCTGGACGTTATCAGTCTTTATTTTTTATACGCTTTAAAAACATTATTGTCAGATCTGCGAATACGCCGTATTCATTAGCTTGATAAGCCATATCAACAGTCTAACTCGTATTTAGTTTGTTTAGTTTTAGTTTAACTTAACCGTAGGTACCAAGATAGGAATGCACATGTTTTTCCTATGTTTCATACATGACCTCGTGAAGGAAAGATCAACAAAGTTGGCGGAATACATATTTTCTAGAAATCTTGAAGTGTTGGAGTATTGAAACCTTAAGACTGCTGTTCAACACACAATCTTGCTCATAAACACAAATTGGAGAATCTAACAAGCAAATACCAGGGGAGTTTCTAATTCTAATTCCTTTTAAGTTCCTATATTTAATGTTTTATATATACAACGAGGACGTTGTATAATTCAAGTAGGGGGATAGAATTAAAATGTTTACTTGTCCTAATTTTCATAATAAAAAGCTTAAATTATGCTCAAATTTAAAAAAAATTCAAGCCTACTTTTGTGAAATTACATGTTACATAACCCGCACACAATAACTCTTGATAGATATTGTGAGGATTTAACCCTTCTGTTTCCAAATGTTTACCCAAATTCTACAAAATATGTGTGTGCCGGTGATGTTGTAGACTTTAGAACTTGGCTTAGTATATCTATTCGAGACCACAATAATGAGTATTATAGATATAATTGGAGTAACTTGTTTAAATTGGTAAATCTTAGGATTACAACCAAATCGCCTATACATGTTGTTTATTAACTAACTACACCGGTTAGTTAACCTCTAGTTTAAACCCTACTACTCTCATCTTTAGAGTGATGATCCATTAGAACAACCAGTAGAGCCAATCCTTTAGGAACTTACACCAACTATTTGTTTCGTTACACCATTACACCTTAACCTACCCTGTTAGATTAAGTTTTAATTTACAGTTGCTAGTTGCTTAAAGTGTAAAGTTTGTATTTCCTGAGTCTTGTGTCATTTTCTATCTTTGGTGCGGTTGGAAATTTGCACATTGCAAATGGGAATTTATATTAGTAGTCAAAGCTTAAGTGATTTTACTACCGTGACAATTAATGGTGAATCCAAAGAACAAAGAAATTACCGAAGGAATTATCCGGAATTATTATGATCGTGAAGATGGTGGAACTACACTGAGATTTGAAGTATTGTTTAAAAAAATGAGAAAAAATGAGAAAAATTACCAAAAAATTAGAGAGAAAAAGAAAGTTGGATAATCGTTTCACAAAGAGCATTACTGAAGGAATTACACAAAGGATCGATTATTCGTTGATACGTCACAAAAATCAATGATGTAGAGTATTTTACAAAGTGGAATATATCGCCACTTGCCTTGAAGAGTACGTAAAGTTTTTGGAATGATTGGGAAGTTAACCGTTACCTGAACGCCAACTTAGGTTGTTGTTTTTTATCTATGATCAAGACATTGTAAATATTTGTGTCTTTGTCATGTAATGGTCGAGGAAATAAGTGTCTAACAACATGTATCTTAAGTCTTAATCTATTTGCTTCTTGATTTTTATTTAACAATAATTTACTTCCCTTTCACCTAATGATTAGCCGCTAGTTTTACTCGAACGTGGATGTGATCGAGCGTGTATGTCTATCCCGGTGATTCGGGTGTGTATGCATGTCTCAGCTGCCTTGTTGGTTTATGACTTTTGGTGAAAGTTAGAAGGTTCCTAACCTAAATTACTCTACTAGTCCTAATCTTTTGCTTTTTCGAGGTGGGAATGAGCAGTAACATGTGTCTATCCCGGCGATTCGGGTGTGTATGTGTGGTCTTTGTCGCCCTCCTAGAACATTGGTATCGATGAAAGATTAGGTTACTCCTTGGCTTTAGTGGTGGAGATATGTATCCTTGCCAAGCTTATGATAGAATACTCGTCACGACCGAGCAATTAAGCGAATTAGTTACACGTTACCACATAGATTAGTTGAGTCATTTGAGTGTTTTCATCTTCCTATTTCGTGAGGTGTTTGGTTGTGTACTTGTAATTGATCGAATAAACGCTTTAACGGAAAATATCCTTAGGGATACATTTTTGTAAACTTCTAAAGGCTACTTGGGGACAAGTAGGATTCAAGTGGGGGGATATTTGATGACATTAAATAACGTCTATTTTATAGCATCATTTATCCCACGATATTAACCCATTTTGTATAGTTATTGCAAAGAATTGTTACTTAATCGTTTATATTTGAGAATTGCCGTAATTATGGAGTAATTGGTGAAACTTAGCAAAAGGCACGCATTCTGGAGCTTAAATGAAGATATTTTGAAGATTACTATTCTGAAGACCAATACGCCGTATCTATCAAGGAAGATACGGCGTATCCATGCCTGCACTCACCAAAGACCACAAAGGAATAAAGATCAATACGCCATATCCAGAAGACTCAATATGCCGTATTCAAGATATGGAATCAATATAATATTCTGGAAGATATCAAACGTGGTCCTTACTCTAAGAAATCCCCAATACATCGTATCCAATACATGGATACGCCGTATCCAACCGACTTCCAGACATTATAAATAGAAAACTCAAAAACGAGTTTTAAGTGTGCTAAATCATATTCTCGATACCTAAACCATAAAAGTCAATTTCCATAGAAGACATCGTGTAATTCCAAATACTTTTGTAATCGTTAAGTTTTTGGTATCATTCGTTAACTCGGTTAGTTTACCTTGGCTAAATTATTACTCTTGTATTTATTATGACGTTTGAAGGCTAATACCTTTAGGTATTAGCCATTATTATGAAGATCTGAATGTTTAGTATTTGTTTATATTGATTTCTTGATTTATCGTTGCGTGCTTGTTTATGTTTATCAATTTATAATTGTTTACGCGCTTTTGTATGTGACCTATCATTCAACTGGATCTAGTGAAGTGGACTAAGCGGATCTAGAGTCCGGGATAGCTCTACATATAGTAATTTATACATCTAGAATAATAGTTACACATATATTGTCCTTCTAAGTCTGTGTCTAGGATACGCTTCGGGCTTAACTAGTTAATTGGATATTGCCAATGGTTTATTGATCGTGTTGACTAGCAGGTGACCTAGATAATTCAACAAGTAACGTTCTGATTCCATTGGATAGTTGGACAAGTGGACTACTAGTGTATAGATTTCCATTAAGCGGTAAGTGGGTAAAGTCTCTATGAGCTAGGGTTTAACAAGATCACCATTGCTTTAATCCCTAAGATGGATTATAATCAGCAGATAAGGATGTGGTCGAGAGTTTTATACACTTAAAATATACTGATATAACTTTAAGAGTTATTAAGAAAATTACCAAGTTACCCTTGATAAAATTCACTCTCAAAAATATATATAATATAATATATAATACGTATATTAAACCGGGCAAATATGATCACCCGGGTCGTTTCCCCAACGACTAGTGAAATTGAATCCTCGTTTAAGTCCGGATTATGATTTGAATAAGCAAATAGATGATTTGATGATCTATTACTACTAAATAAAAAGCAACAATTAAAATCAATTAAACAATTAAACTAATACGGGTAACAATTAAAACGCGACAAATAAACAAGTAAACTAATTTTAACCCCTAAAAATGTAAACTAAAATTATAAACCTAAGATAGGACAAAAGAAAATTTTAGGAAAAAGAAAAACATTTTTTTGGCTTTTTAGATTAAAAGATATGATTTTTCTAAAATTTAAACTAATTAAAAACTATAAAAATAATAAAACTATTAAAAATAAAGTCCTAAAAATTTTATAAAAATTACACTAATTAAAGAAAATGTGCAGAAATTTTCTAAAAATAAAAGCCCTAATTTTTATCTTTTTATAAAAGTTTAATTAAACTAATTAAAACCTAACCCTAATTATTAATTAAAACTAAATAAAACTAATTAATAACTAACTTAGGGACTAACTGTGTAAAAGACTTAAGGGCTAACGGGGCTAAAACATTTAACGGGCAAGGATTAACTAAGAAACAATTAAAACAGAAAAATTACAAGAATGGTCCCTGAGGACCTACCCCGATAACAACTAAAGTCTTATTATAAGCTCAAATTTTAAAAGTGCTTATCACTAAAAACTTGAAAGAGTAAAGTTGTAAAGGAAACTAGGCTGAAAATAACAAATAAGCTCAATAAGAGCTTATTTCTAAACTGACCTCAGAAAGGAGGCCTTAACTCTTGGTTTTAGAAAATAAGCTATAAACAACTCAAAATTAGCTCAACATGTAAAAGGAAAGAAGTTCTAAAAAGCTTATAATATGCTTAATCTATAAATGAAAAGAAATAAAGGCTTACACTACTTTTAAGCTACTGAAATTGATCATGAACTAAGCAAACTCAGGAATTAAGCTAAATTGCACAAAATCAAATTAAGCTAAAAAGCTCAAAAAGCAAATCTAGACTATGAGCTTCTGAAAACTAATTAAGCTACTTATAAACTAACTATTTAAGCCATAAAAACTACTACATTAAGCTAGAATTCAGATTTTAGAAACTTAAATATTAATCCTACTGTTTTTGTAATTTTGGCTGTTTAAGCTGAATTTTGACAGCAAAATAAGCTAGGACAATAAGCTAGAAAATAAAATGTAAGACTTATCCTATATTAAGCTATAACTAGACCTTAACCTACTTGAATCTAAGATCCTAAATCCTATTCTTACTTAACAAAAACTAAGCTAAAAGTAGCAGTACTAACTGTTACAGCAGTACTAACTTGTTAGTTAGTACTGGTGCACTTTGGTGAATTTTTGGCAGCAAATTAAGCTAAACTAATAAGCAATAAATCGAAATCTATATTAAGCTATTACCCAACTATAAAATACTAAAAGATAAGCTACTAAGTCCTAACTTTGATGGCTTAAATTGGGGCTTGAATATCAGCAGTACTAACTTATGTTAGTACTGCTGGTGCAATTGGCAATACCACAAAGACTAAATTGCAGGCTTCCTTAAGGGTTACCATTACTCTATACACTCTCAAATGAGTGTGTTAAAACTAGATTTAAGCACAATAAAAGCCTAGAGTCCCTATATCAAAATTAAGCTATGTAACTTTAACCCTAAAAGTACCCTGGTG
The DNA here is from genome assembly GCA_026074375.1 of Tanacetum coccineum. Lineage (NCBI taxonomy): Eukaryota > Viridiplantae > Streptophyta > Magnoliopsida > Asterales > Asteraceae > Tanacetum > Tanacetum coccineum. The sequence goes on from BQNB010010237.1 coordinate 74,301, forward strand.
CTGAGACGAGTAAAATAAGCCATAACTTCTCTTAAAATAACCAACTAACTTTGAAAATCTTTTTAAAACTTGTTATAAAATGAAAACACAGCTGTTTAGAGAAAATTTACCAAGTAGATTTGACTTTTTCAGGTCAAATAAGCTTAAACCAAACACCCCTTTCAGAACTGAAAGTTTTGAGAAAAGCTTTTAAAATGAAATCTAATGATGAAAACTTATTACTCAGATGCTTAATAGCTTAAAACTAACTTACTTAACATGAATTAACAACTGTATTAGCAATGGTCTAAGATTTAAACTAATTTCCTAATATTTTTGGTTTTTTAAGTTTTTTTAAGACAAATATATGGAATACTATGATTTAAACTAAGAAAAGCTAAAACAGATTAACAGAATGAACTAATAAGCAAATATAAGAGATAAAAAGCAAAAATAAGCAGATATTAAGCAAGCAAATAAGCAGATCTAGCAAATACAAGCAATAAGAGATTTACTTAAGCTAGAAATAAAGGTTTTCAAAGAGAAACTTACAATTCACTCTAGCTAAACAAGAGTAACCAAATTTGGCAGCTACAAGCTCCCTAGCTTATTAATAAGCTAGGGTATAAGTCCTTGGGATCTCTTCCAAGTTAAGATCCCCTTCCAAATAGCTCATATCCAATAAGGTCCATGATAAATGTAAGTTAAACTGATTTAAGGTTTAGATAAGATTATTACTGAATTAAAATAAGCTCTATCTCAGCTTATTGACTGAAGGAGCTTATTAAGAACTTATTAGATTATTGAGACAACTTGGCTTATTAAGATAGCTTATGAAAAAGAAATTTGGAAAGATTAAGGAAAACTGAATTTCATTAATAAAAAGCTTTCTTACATTACTTAAAAGGAAAATTACAAGATTAAAAACATCATTAAGCTAGAAATTAAAACTTAAGCTACAACTAAATTAAGCTACCACTAAAAACGAGATATTGTGTGTGTGTGAGAAGTGAGGCCTATTTATAGCCTTTTGGAGAAGATTCTAGCCCTCTTGCCTTGCTCTCCAATCATTCAATCTCTGCCTTCCATTTCCTTCAATCATTTGATCTATGTTGTGGGACGTTGGATTAAATTGTGCACAATTAAGGATTGCCAGCATGTCATTCTTTGATGTGACGTTTGTGCTAGTTTTGTGAGTGAGATAAGAGCAATTTTCTTCTTTACTTGTGCTTTTCTCTTAACAACGTGGCATTCTTTCTTTGGGATTGGACCAATCAGAGATGGTGGAGCGACATTCTCTATGCAAGGAGTAACTTGGACACCTAAATTTATCTTTGTAACTCTAATTTCTGATACCCTTTGTTTTGAGCCCAAGGGCCGTTTGGGAAGATGATGAATATGTGAATGAGGATTACCCGCCTTTTTTTTTTATACCTGAAATGGGTTAAAAACCCTTATTTTACGTTTATAGTTTGAACTTTTGGAAATATCAAAATTCAGCCCTTGTCTTTCTTTTTTTTTTTTCATTATAAAAGGGATTTGGAATTTGCACGTTTGATCCTGTGTAGCTTGTATTGACTTGATTGACTATTCTTTCGATTGGATTTGACTGAGGTCTTCGGTTTAATGCCATTGTCAAACAGCGAGAGGAGATAAATGATAGGATGGCAGAAATGTTCGGGCTTCTTAAGGAACTCACAACCAGCAGGGCTCCTGAAAAAGTGCTAATCAAAGAAGAGGCCAAATCCCCCATCACCAAAAACGTAAATTCTATCTCTCTCGCCAGAGGGGAGGAAGAGAGGAACGACGATAATGACGTAGCAACTGGAGACGACAGTGAAAAACCTACCAGAACAGAAACGGGAATGTCAGTAAAGTAAGCCGAGAAGGAGAATGAAGCTAAAAATGAGATCAAAAATGAACCAATCAGAAAAGCTGGAAAAGAAGAAACGACCAAGGCACCCAGCTCTCAGCCCGTAGAATATTATCTGAAGCATAGGATCAATGGGAAACTAATAGAGGGACTTATTGATAGTCATAGGTTCAATGACCCCCTTATCAGGAGCCCGAGTTGGAAAAATAAAAGGAAGGACTTACAATTTATTACCTAGGGGGGCTGTTTATGAAGCAATCCTTAGAAAAAAGATAACAAAGAAGGAGGACATCAGAGGAAACTTCGAAATACCCTTTACCATAGGAGGCCTGAAACACATAAACGCCCTAGTTGACCAAGGATCCGACGTGAACATCATGCCCCTATCTACCTACATGAAACTAACTGACGAAAGGCCTGCTGAGACGGACATTAGACTCTCCCTAGCTAGCCACTCGTATATCTACCCTTTAGGAATAGCAGAGGACGTATTAGTTAAGGTTGCTGAGCATGTGTACCCCGTAGACTTCGTAATTTTAGACATTAAGGAAGACGAAAAGAGGCCTTTCATTTTAGGAACACCATTCCTGACAACGGCTAAGGCCGTGATTAAGTTTGATAAGGGCACCATAACTCTAAAATCTGGAAAGAGTAAGATAAGCTTCCATAGGATACCTGAATCCCTCTGTAAGGTCGAGAAAGGGATTAAGAATGATATAGAGCCTATAGCCCCCACTAAGACTGTGAATAGGCTAGTCTTAGAATGGGAAGAAAGGATAAGACTTCACCAGGAAAAGGAGATGGAATTTGACCAATAGAGAAGCAAAAACTTCAACTGAATGGAAAAAATTTCATTTTAGAAAAGCAACTATAATATTGAAAATCCAAACTCTTACTTACATATTAAATGAATTCTTTTTTCAACATGTAAGACTTTTTCTAAAGACATGGGTTGACTTAGCTACATTAAAAAGAGCCGTAAGATTAAGTGTGTCTAGAGCTTAAGGGAGTAAAAGGACAAAATCAATCATCTAAGCTTTTAGGTTTTCACACTTAAACCTTGCATAACGCAAATACACTTATATTTAACTATCATTTCTTGTTTCACATTTTAACATCCAATGCAATAGGATTTGTGAACGTTGGCGAAAAGGTAGGTTTTACCGAACTAGCTAGGGCATTTTCACCCGGTCAAATCAAAATTAACTCCTATTTCTTCACCAGGTACTACCAAAAAGAGGTGTTTTTTCCACACTTACGCTTCTTTGAGCTTTTATGTAAGACAAAAATTTAAAATTTCTCACTTTTTCACAAACAGGGTAATTCAACAGAATTCAATCAAGGTTGGTGAAGTGCAAGTCCATATCGAAGATATCCTTCCCCCAACTAAAATGAAACTTTGTCCTCAAAGTTTAAATAAAACTAACGGTCAAAAGGAACTCTTTACAAAAATTCTCAAGGCCTTGCCAAAAGAATAGATGTTTAGTTCGATAAAGACAAGGATAGAATATTTCCTTATTTATTGAAGAGAAGATAGGAGACCATCGATGGAATTGTAGGCATTGCTTTGTCTTACACAATATTGAACCATGACGCTTCCAAAATCCGGAAAAACTCGACAAAAATCAACACACACCCAACAAGAGATGACAAAGAAACAAGCTTCTCTCTTCTTTTAATAGTTCGCTCCACAACATCTCTTAAAGCTTAGTTTTTGTTACCGAGTACAAGCTATCCTCGCCCCAGAATTAATTTGTCCTTGGGGAAACAAGAAAATAGAAAGAAAATGAATATAACGGATAAGGCATGGGTGCCTCACCTACAGGCTTGTTAATCTATAGAGTCCCCTTCGCTATGACTCTTTCCCCCAAACTAGGTTTTTATGGTGGTAATAGCAATGGTGAAGAAATTAAGAGGTGACAACTCCCCCAAAACTAGAGATGAAAGAATATACGAAGCACTTATTGATTCCGGGTTCAACAAACTTTTTAGAAAAGATTTTCAAGATTGAAAATGTGAACCCGAAAAATGCTTTGGTAACATTAAAGTCCATTAAGGGTGGGTGGAGAGGGTCAAAAACATCAAGAGTCAAAAGAGCTTTAGATGGTGCTAACTCTTTTGAACTCTTATCCTTAAAAGCATCATTATCAAAAATACCCGGATTAAAAATTTTATCTTCACTCCCCGTGGAGTAAGATGTGGGTAAAACCTCAGGATAGGTGACAAATGGTAGAAAAGATCGAATAGTAAATGTGAAGGAATCTTCCTCTTCATCTAAAACAACATTTTCACCTATACCCGGGTAAGAAAGTTCACTAGTGTTAATTTCATCAAAAACATTAACTTCAGCCATCACGGGCTCATCATCAAAAGTAAATGACTCATACTCGGGAAGAAATCATGGTCATATGGGGTAAATATCAATTTAGGACAGTAGGGTCCTCCCCTGAATCACGGTCACTCTCGATACCCCGTGTTATCGAGTTATCCGATAACTAAGGCAAAATCGCCTCCTTAAATCCGCCTCCTCTAAAGGCAAATCAATATCCACAACGGGGATAGTAGAGGAGGGGCAAATTATAGGAGAAATCGGAATAGGAGGAGAGAGACTAAAAGCGTTAATCTTTTCAATTAAAAGATAACTTTCGACTAATTTCTCCCGAAGAGAAATGTCAACGATCTTAGAAATGTCGAAATCAATCTCTCCTCCGTCCTCCTCAATATCAACACAATCATAAAAATCGTCATCATAATCGTCATCGTCGTCGGTATCATCATCATCGACACAAACTTCAACGATTTCCGGAGAAAGTGGAGCAAGATGAGCAAGTCTACTTGTGGACTTCTCGTAATAGGAATCATCGATGTCGAACAAATTACACTCCCCCAAACTAAAGTCATCGGACTCACTTGGGTTTGAAACAAGGGTCTCAACACTATTCATCTCCGTTTCCGGAGTAGTGTTAATATGCCCGTCTCCCATTATGAGCGAATCCTTAGGCTCTATGGTTTGCGAAACGGGAGTGTGTATTGTATTCGGATGAACCGCATAAAATCCTAAATCATCATAATCATCGTCAATGATAATCTTCCGACTTTGAACTCTAGCTTCATATTCTCTAAGTTCTTTTGCTTCTTGTGTGATTTTTCCAATTTCAATGCTTAGGCAATTGAATCTATCTTTAAGCTCAAAAATCTTATTTTCACATTTCCTCCTATAATCAATATGGATCTCCTCTTTTCTATATTCTCTTATTCCTAACTCATTCAACCATTCTTTCATTTCTTCTAAACACTGCTGCTTTTGAATCTCCAAATCTTGAACTTTCATTTCTTGAGAAGATTGATTTTCATTTAAAACTTGATTATCTTTTTGAAATCTCTCCTCAGCAAGCAATTCCACAATACTCTTCTCTTCTTGATCGTTCTGAATTTGGTTAGGAGTTTCTTGTTTGAGTGGTTGGATTTCATTAAGAATTTGTAAATCCTCAAGAAGACTTTGCAACAATGCTTGCAAATACTCAGGTTGAAATTGCTCTTCTTCCACAACTTGCTTGATCTTTAAAAATTTCTCCTCCGCAAGCAATAACTTGATGCTCTTTTCATTATGAGGTATGTGATCATACTTCATCAAGAAGCTTTGCATAGATTCTATAAGGTCCGCTTGAGCATGTAGCATTTCCATACTTGCTACTGGAGGAGTATGATAAACATCGGAAAACTGTGGGGGTTGAAATTGGTCGAAACCGGAAGAATGAGAATAAAAATACTCTTGGTTCATCGGCTGACATTGGTAAGTCTCATGAGATCCTCCACAGTTCTCACAACAAAGATATTGTTGTGGAAGAATTTGTGAATCATGTGAGAAACAATCAGAATTTTGATTATAGAACGGTTCCGGCTCAGAAATGATCGGATCTTTTGGTGGACAATTGTAACCGAAATGAGCACCTTTTCCACAAAATTGACAAATGCATTTTTGACAAAAAATCCCATTTAATGAATCACCGCACTCATAACAACAATTATGATCGATTTGTGGAGGATCTTGTGAAATATACACACCGGGGTCTTGATCAACAACGCTTGGCTCTCGAAGAGCATTAACAACGTTGGTATTGTCGTCGGATGACTCGGAAGTATCTTGAAAATTTTGGAAAACTCCATTATCAACACAATATGCAAACAAATCTTTTTCAAATTTCGTACGTATAAGAGTACATCCATGACAATACGGACCATCGACTGGGGTTCCACAAACCGCACAATGCTGAATAAAAAAAAAAAAAAAGAATCGTACACCAGGGAAACAGATTTGGTCTTTATGATTTCCTTCTCGAACACACTCTTTAGTGTAGCAACTCTCACAAGTTGTAACATCTTTGATTGAATATGGGAGTTTGACGATTAAACGCCATAAGAATTAAACGTAATCGAGGGATAAGAATGAGAATTAAAACACATAAGAGGATTAAGAAGAATATTTTTTTTTTTTTTTTTTTTGGCTTTTCCGAATAATACATAAGAAAATTTGAGATTGAGAAGATTCTTTTGTTAAGATTTCCTATCGAACAACACTCTTTAGTGTATCAACTTCCGCAAGTTGAACACTCTTTGATTGAATAACGGGATTTTGAATGATTCACGATTTGTTTTGTTGTTTATTGGAATGGTTTAAGATGGATAGCTAGTATCCAAATGTTTATTATTTATATTTTTTTTCTAATTCGATAGGAATCGAATTAATGAACTTTTTATATTTTTATACAAAAATAGCAAAATAACTTCCAAAGGAAGGATCTTCAAAACTCTACTTCAACGAATACTCTTCAACAATCGTTCACGAATTCCCCGGCAACGGCGCCAAAATTTGGTTGCGGTAAAACAAATTTAATATACGTATATAGTATTAATCCCGTAAGAATTCTTTCCAAAATACTTCTCAAACAAGAGAAATATAAGGTAAAAATCTCACAAAAGAAAACACAATTCGTATATTTTTATCCGGGAAGTACTGTTCCTCGGGTCGTGTCCCAACGAAATCGTGAATTGAGAATTTAGGAATAATTCGGAATCGAGCTAAGAATGATAAAGGGATTTTTGAATTCTTATTACACTACAAAAGATAAGAACATGAATTAAAAACAATTAACTAGCGCGAAATTTAAATGCACGGAACGTAAAAACGCGAGCTAAAACTAGAATTTAAAATCTAAAGCACGACTTTTATCAAATTTTATACCTAAAAATCACAAATTTAAAATGAAAATTTTATTAAGAAGAATTGGAATTTTTTAACAATTTTTGAATTTTTTATGATTTTCTAAAGATTTAATGAATTAACAAAAATAAACTTTTTCTAAAAATTAACACTAAAATTTTTCTTTTATTTTTCAAAAATACTAGATTTAAAATGAAAATTAATGCAAAAAGAATTTTAATTTTTCAACTGTTTTTCTATTTTTAATGAATTTTCTAAGAAAAATGAATTAACTAAAATCTATTTTAATTCCTAGAAAATACAAATTAAACTGAAAAAATATGGAAAATTGATTTTTATAAACTTCAAAGGTGCAGAAATTTAAAGACACCAAAAGCCCTAATTTTTATGATCTAATTGACACCTAATTTGTTCAATTAAACTAAAACCCTAATTTTATAAAACTATTTTCTAAAATTATAAAACTATTTTATTTGTTTAAGAAAAACAGGGTAGAAACTGTAAATAAAGAAACTAAAAGGTAGGCGGGAGAACTTGTAGAAAGTTACACTATAGTGAAAACGGGGAACCCTAAACTATGAGAAAAGAACCAAATAGACCCCGCGATTTGGCTTATTATTGGCTTATTGAAAAAATGAAAATTAAGGAAAACACAAAAGACCAAACTTACTAAGGAGCTTATGCTGAACAACTTTAAACCTAGAACTTTTGAGTTTTGCTGAAAGAATAAGCTAGAAAATAAGCTTTTTATTGCTGCTACAGTAGCTATGGCATTTTCCTATGTTTGGCTTATATGCTTCTAATTTGCTTATTACTACACTAAAATGTAAACTAAAAGCTGATTAAGAATCCTTATAATGTGATCTATAGATGTCTAATAAGCTTCTAACCTAATACTAACAATTGCTAAGGGAAATTTAAGCTAAGAATTGCACAGTTTATGAAATGACTAAAGCACTTGAAATTTAAACTAAACTAAAATGCTTAATACTAAATCAAATTGGTTGAAATTTAAAACTCAAGATCCTTATTGACTCTAAAATAAGCTGAGCTAAAAAGATTTTGAAAATGAAAGCTTGAGAGTAATTTTTGAACAAAGTTGAAATTGACAGTTTAAATGCTTTTTTATCAAAAATCCCAAATTTGCAGCTTAATTCTAACTGACCTAAAAAGCTTTTAAGTAAAATATTTTTGATTAGTTTTCTAGTACCATATGTAAACTACTAAAATCCAAAAACTCAAATCCTAATTCCTAGATTTAAGCACTAAAAATTGGTTTAAAATTGAATGAAAAAGGCTCAGCAGCTACTAAAGTAGCTGCTGATGCAGTTGGTTATTTTGGACAAAAGAGACAATGCAGGCTATACTAGTAATTCAACTACACTAAGAAATGATTATTGAGTAAGCTTATACTAGAATCTAACAATTTCTAAACCTCAAGGTCCCTAAATCAGCCAAAACAAACACTCCTTGAACCTGCAAATTGCCCTGGTGCAGAGTCAAGAAAAGTAAGGTCTAATTTGCTTAAAAATGGAAACTAATGAGTAAAACCTATTAAGAACCTCATAATATGACTAAATGCAGCTAAGGTTACAAACTTATATACTAAGGTTGACTTTAATAGTCAAAACAACACTAAACCAAACATTCCTTAAGAAACTGACAGAATTTAAAAGTGTTTTTAAAATCTAATTAAGAGCTAAAATATTTAAAACAAAATAGCTACACCTACTATATTTGACATGCTGAATATGATTCTACTCTTAAAATGAGGGCTTATTAATAAGAAAAAGGCACTTACTCAGCTATCCTAATACTAAACTACTGAAATTTAAGTAAACTGAAGATAAAAGAAATTGGAACCTGAGAATTGCTGAAACTTCACTCTAGATCACCAACAGTAAAGATCTAGAGTTCCTAAATGGTACCTTACCTCTAAACCTGAGCTCAATAAGCTCATTAAGCTCAAAACAGCTTAATCACTTCAACAACTTCGAAATTAATCACCACTTACTCAAATTGAAATGATTGAACACTAATGAAATGAAGGACAGTATTAAAAGGAATTTGAACAAAATGTTGGTAAAATGAAGCTTATTAAGACGAATAAGCTCAATTGAGCTTATTGAGAGTAAAGAGAGTGAAATCGAATTTTAATGCTTAAAATGTAAAGGTACAAGTAAATGAAAAGGAAATACAAGTAACTGAAAGCATAAATGAAAAGGAAATACAAGAAAAAATTACAAGTACTAAAAATTAAGCTAAAAATTGACTAACTATGAACTCGAAATTGAGCTCATGTATTTATAGATGCTGAGGAGTGAAGGAGGTGTCTTCTAGAACATTCCGAGACAGCTGTCTTGATCAATTTGAGCCCTTGGATTGTAACAAACTAGGAATAACCGTTTTCGGGTTCATCCTTGCCGTCCACGTGTCTAGACTGTTTGGAAGTGTGAACTTATAGAGGGCTTTTGATCATAGAGGGTGCAGAGACACGTGGCCAAAAAGAATTGGTCTAATATTTTATATTGAATGAAATTGACTGATTTAGGGTTCATATGGTTGGGCGGGAAAAACGGTTATGAAACGTTTTGAGAATCGGTTTATGTATAAATCTTTGAGATGTTGACAATTATGGTCCCTGTGGTTGCTCCGCCCATTTTGTAGTTATATTGAAGGTTTAGTAATGACAAAACTGGCCCTTGAGTTTTCCTTTCTTCTTTTCCTTCTTTAATAATCACTTTCTTCATTTGGCAAATTAAGTCCTTGAGCTTTAACTCTTCCAATTAGCCCTTGAATCTTTGAATACTTGTCAATAATGGCCCTTTGACTATATCTTGACTCTTTGTCTTTTTCTCGTTTCTTGTCGGTTTTTGATCGTTTTTGCTTCTTTTTGTCTTTTCAATCCTTTCCTGCACAATTGAACACAAAAGCACACATTTTCTATTCTTTTGGCATTTATTTGGCTTTTATTAGGCAAAATCCCGGGTAAATTAGTATACAATCAGGCAAATATCAAGGACGTACCAATCGTCCGAGATTTTCCAGGAGTATTTCCCGAGGACTTGCCCGGTCTTCCTCCAGCTCGACCGGTGGAATTTCA
>BQNB010010238.1:0-48421 GCA_026074375.1 Tanacetum coccineum
ACAAAATAAGCTCACGATTAAGCACACACAAAAAGCTATAATCTCAGGAAAATGCCATGAAAACGATACAATGAACAATTAAAAGCATAAACTAAAATTATAAACCCACTATAATTGAATTAAGTCACAAACGATTAATACCATATAAGAACTATATAAGCAAACGAGATTAAGAAAATAGCAAAACGATGTAAGCACTCCTAATAACCTAATAAGCTCTAAAACGAAATGAGCAAGAAACACGAAAATAAGCTAAAAACGAGATCCAAAACTAAATATACTTAATAAGCCTAAAACCTAAACAAAATAAGCACTAAACTAGATGAATAAGCAAACGAGATAAGCATCAAGGACTTAGAATAAGCTTTAAGCATATAAACGTCTCAAATAACAACTCAAATAAGCAAATAAGCTCACAAAAGTTCAATCTAGCAATATAAGCTCATTCTAAACATAAATAAGCTGTTTAGAAGCTTATCTAAACAGAAAATATAAGCTTCTAATTAAACTAAATTGATATAAGCACAACAATAAGATATATTAGAGCTTATTCTATCTTATTATTTCGAAAAGTGTTTAAAAACTTTTGAGAATTATTCAAATAAGATTATAGAGCTTATAGGAATCATTTTCTAAGCTTTTATGAACTTCTGATGATAATAAGCTGCGTTAATAAGCACGAAGATATAGATTATTGAATAAGCTATACGAAAAGGAAAATTACCGAGAGATTAAACAAAATGCAAAACGAGATCTTCAACAAACTTTAAACCATTTTTATTACATCATCATAATAAGTTTGCGAAATAAGCAAGGTATAATAAGCAGAAAAAAATGAAATAAGCTATTACAAACTTTTATTAAGGTAAAAACTAAGAACAAATCCAATAAAAATAAAAAAAACTAACTCCAAACTAGAGGGTAGCGGATCCACTTTTATAGCCAAGAGAAGGGTATATGTGTAAAATTTGCCTAATCATTTGAGAGTTATTGGCCAATCATATGCCTCGTTGTGTGTTTTATCGGATCGACAATAGGATTAGCCGCTAAGATTGTGACATGCGTCCTTCTTTCTGCTTACCATGAACGCTTTTATTCCACACTGTTGGATCATATTTTCTTCATTTGCAATTTGAAACTGAGAGATATATAACATTGCATAGCCATGTGTCGAAATCCTATTTGCCCATTCTCTTCTTAGTGCTCTAGCACGTGAGCTGTTTTTTATTTATTTGCGGGACACGTGACCTGACATCTGGCTGACGTCACCACCTTCAATTTAATCCTTTATATAACTTTGTTTTGGGCTTAATGTTGGGCTTGGGCTGGTCCAGCCCATAAAATGGGTTATGGGCTAGCCCAATAAAATCCGAAGGCACCGTTTCACTCATTTTCTCGTGCTCTTTCCAATGGCATGCTCAAGAATTTTTCACGACTTTGTCTTGGCTTTGAGAAATAATTAAACTTGACCAAATTGAGCCCGATAATTCCCGTTTTTGCTCCGTTTTCAATCTTTTTACCTGCAAGACATAAAAATACCCAACAAACATATTTGCAATATAATTAAGCATATTTTAGCATTTTTAGTCCAATTAATAGTGTTTTCCGGGTTATAAATGATGTGTGTTTTAGCAAACATCAGCCGTCTTTTTAGCGACATGCTTTCCTCATTTTGAAGAGCGGGTTGCAGTCAGAAATAACTGCCAGCCATAAAGACATGTTTTGAAAAGTTTGAACTTTCGTTCGAGCTTCATTTAAAGACCCATGTCATTATTAAATGACATTTCTAGGTCCGTAAATGTTATCGATAAACGGAAGACATGTCTTGAAAAACTATTTTTGGTATTTTCTATTTTTTGATTTTTATGGTTTTTGTAGTTTTTATATTTTGTATTTTCTTTTTAGATTTAAGCTATATACATATTTACATAGGATATAGGAGGACCATCCTTTACTCCTCTTCTCCTTCCTAAAGACGTTTAAGGGTTTCCGGAGACATACTCTTCATACCAAGTCGCGGGAGTAGAAATTTGAACTGCTCTCTTGGTAATGCTTTGGTGAATATGTCCGCGAGCTGATAATTCATCCACACGAAGTACAATTCAACCACGCCTTTCTCAACCTGCTCTTGTATAAAATGGTGTCGTATATCAATGTGCTTGGATCGAAAGTGTTGGACATTATTGCAGCAAAGAGCAATGGCACTGCGATTATCACAATACAGGGGAATCTTTTTAAAGGCAAAGCCATAGTATGTAAGCTGTGATCTCATCTAAAGTATCTAAGCACAGCATCCAGACATGGCAATGTATTTAGCCTTTGTAGTTGAGATCGCAGTGCTCTTCTGTTTCTTTGATGACCAGCTGACTTATTTATCTCCAAGGAACTGAGCACTTCCTGACGTACTTCTTCATGTGTCTTGACAACCTGCATGGTCCGCATCTGCATAGGCCGTTAGTGCCATAACGGTGTCTTTTAGATACCAAAGACCCCAATTAATGGTTCCTCTGAGATACCGAAAGACCCGTTTAAGTGCTTCAAGGTGCTTTTTGGTAAGCGAAGCCTGATACCTAGCACACATGCATACAGCGAATATAAGGTCGGGTCTGCTGGCAGTGAGATATATTAGGGAGCCGACCATACTACAAAATTAAGTTTGGTCAACTAGAATCCCTAAGGGGTGCTCATCCAGTTTAACTAGATCCACCATGGGTGTATCAACAGGGTCACACGAATCCATCCCAAATTTCTTTAAGATTTCGAGAGCAAATTTTGATTGATTAATAAAAATGCCTTCGGGATTTCGAGAAACTTGTAAACCTAGGAAAAAAGACATTTGTCCCATCATTGACATTTGAAATTTAGAACTCGCCTCATTTGAAAATATGTCACACGCTTTAGGGTCGGTCGAGGCAAATATGACATCATCTACATATATTTAAACAAGAAGAATATGTTTGCTTATTTTCTGAGTAAATAGTGTCGGATCAAATGCACCCTTGGAAAATTTGTTGTCCAGAAGAAATCGTGACAAGGTGTCATACCACGCCCGAGGAGCTTGCTTTAAACCATACAAAGCCTTCTTCAGACGATAAACATGTATCGGATGGTCTGGATCAACGAACCTCTCTAGTTGACAAACATAGACTTCTTCCTTCAATTCGCCATTAAGAAATGATGTCTTGACATCTATTTGATAGATGGTCATATTTTTACTGGCTGCATTGACAATGAAGATTCTTATAGCCTCGATGCGTACAACCGGTGCAAAGGATTCCTCGAAATCAATGCCTTCTTCTTGTCGATATCCTTTGGCCACCAACCGTGCCTTGTTTTTTAGAACATCACCGTACTCATCAAGCTTAACTTTGTAAATCCACTTGAGATCAATTATCATGACACAGTCTGGTTAAGGTACTAATTCCCATACTTGAAGTCGATAAAATTCGTGAATCTCATCTTGCATGGCTTGAAACCAGCAGTCTTCAGTTATTGCAGATTTGAAGTTCTTTGGTTCAACTTTTAACAGTACAGAGTTATACAAGCACCACAAGGCATCGGTTGCTAGTTGTTTTCTGGTGGATACCGGTCGAGAGGGATTGCCAATAATATTATCAAGCGGGTGATCTTTGCTTCATTTCCCGAGATGATGAAGTGTTTGAGTGACAAAAGGAGATTCTGCTGAACTAAGATCCCCGGATGATGATGCTTCAGAACTAGGTTCCGGAGCAAACACGTTTATGAAGGAATCATTGTCAACAGGAGCAAAAGGATTGTCTTCCCTGGATTCAGCTGCAATGCCTTGATGTAAACTTGGAGATTGTAATGCCGAAGATGACGGTGAAGGACTTGGAGAAGGTGCATCTTGATCAATGGTAGTAGATGAAGGTGTACCGGCTGAATTGAGTAGAACTGAAACTGCTGGAGTAAGAGAAACTGGTCTTTCAACACGAGGAGGGTCTAGTTATTCATCGAACATCGGTTGGAATAAAATCTCCAGTTCTTTATTTGTAGGGGGTACATAAGGTGCTACAGGAACCGGATTGGGTACGAGCACTGAACTTATTTGTTCAGGCGTCATAAATGAAGGATCAGGTTCTATACTTAGTTGCACAGGAGCCATTTGCTCAGTCAGCTCATCGAATTGAACATGAATAGTTTCCATGATTCGTCGGGTTCTTTTGTTGTAGATTCTATAACCTTTCTGGCTTGGTGCATAACCAATGAATATTCTAATATCAGTTGTTGGTTGTAATTTTCCAAGATCTTTGCTGTCATTTGTAGGGTAACAAAGAGCACCAAAGACTGAACAAGGTAAGATCAGGCTTCTTATCATGCACCAGCTCATATGGGGTTTTGATATGACGAGTGTGAATAAGGGATCAGTTTTGGGTCTAACAAGCAGTAGCAATAGCTTCTGCCCATAGAAACATCGGGGCCTTAGAAAATAAGAGCATTGTCCTAGCAGCCTCAACAAGAGTACGGTTCCGTCTTTCGACAACGTCGTTCTACTGTGGAGTCCTCGGAGCTGTCTTTTGGTGAAAAATGCCGACATGTTCATAATATTAAGTCAAATCCTTATTGACAAATTTTGTACCATTATCGGTACGTATATATCTAACAGTTTTGTTAAGACCGACTTGTATTTGCTTTAGAAATTTGATGACGACCTCTGGGGTTTCATCTTTCGATCTCAAAAACTTAACCCAAGTAAACCGAGAGTAATCATCAATGATGACTAAGATGTATTTCTTCCCATTAATTGTTTGCACCAGCATCGGTCCACATAGATCCATATGAAAGGTATTAAGAACTTCCAAGTTGGTGTTTTCAATTTTGGGTTTGTAGGTATGCTTTTTGCTCTTTCCTAGTTGATATGCAGAGCAAAAATAATCTTTCTCAAACTTCAATCTAGGTAAACCTCTGACTAAGTCCTTTCTTGCAAGGTCATTGATGGTACCGAAGTTCAAGTGGTTCAAACGACGATGCTACAACCATGATTTGTTCTTGGAGGTTTTGGACAATAAGCAAATTGGGGAGGACTTCATCATGTCTTCAACTAAGATAGTGTACAAATTAGAACCACGAGATCCTTTAATTAATTCAACACCATCGGAATCTCGAACATAACAAGAATGCTTCCTGAATGTAACTTCTAGATCAGAATCGCAAAATTATCCGACAGAAAACAGATTGTGTCCCAGTCCTTCCACATAGTATACCCTAGAGATCACACTGTCACCAATCACATAATCTTCATGACCCATGATAGCACCAAAGTGATCATTCTCGAATCTAACTGTCCCTATGAACTTTTTCATGAAATTCCTGAGCCGTGAGCGATCCCCCGTCATATGTTTTGAACAGCCTGAGTCCAAATACCAAAGGACGATCTGTACGACCTGCATTTGAAAACAGATGAAGATGGAGAGTTTGGAAAGTCGGATCCCCAATTTTGGTTGGCTTCCTGTTGGTTAGCACAAGTAATGACCTGATTCTCAGTTTACTTAGTAGATACTACTTTGGGTTTAGTGAGCCTAGTTAAAGGGCACTGTTCTCCTAAAGTGAATATTCTTCCTGTGGGTCTCCATTGATGACCAATACTGGTAAGCACTTTTCTTGTGGCTTTCTACACTTGCCTAACTTGCTTAGGTTTCCAAACTTGCTTAACTTTATGCACAACATTATGAATAGAGGGGGATGCATTAACAGAGTTCAAATAATTAACCACACACACATCATGATTTGCAAAAATTAATAGGGTAAATTTTTAAGATTTTAGGTTTTTGACCCCTTGTTCGGGATTCCTGCTCTCGTTTTTCAGTTTAATTTCATAATTTTTAGGTTTTTCTCAATCGTTTTTGCTTATTATTGATTAATTTAGCTTTCTAAACTCCCAAATCATTAATCTCATTCAAACTCCAATTTTCCGACTGTATCGATTCTCAAGCACAGCCTCGTTGGGGATAAACGACCCGGGAATATTCTATACTACTTCTCGGTTTCATTGATTATTTTTAGATTATACTTATTATATATATTTTATTATATATTATATATAAAAAATTATAAAAAAGGTTTAGTTTAAGAACCGACATCAACCAATTTTTGGCGCCGTTTGCCGGGGGAGGGTTAGTGTGTCATTATCCATACTATTTGAAACTTAGTTTTTGATGATCCTTCAATTCTGAAGTTATGGCTTTATAGAAATAAAAAACCCCAAAAGTACAAAACGTAATTTCATTTTCTTTTAGTATATTTTATCATTTAAAAAAAACAAAAAAACAAAACAACAATATAAAAAACATTGTCCATAAAAAAGAAATAAATTCACAAATTTAAAAAAACCAAAATATAATCTTCTCAATTAGATATTACATAATAACTCCGGTGAACTTGTTGGTTCCCGAACTCGAACAAAGATTGTAAAAACACTCCAGTTTGGTCGCTTCGTACGTACGGCGTCACCTCGAATTTGATTAACAAACTAAAAGGTGGTATACAGAGGGTTGTTCCGAGGAACTACTGACCCGAATGAGAAATAAGCTTCGTGCTATATCTAACTATCCTCGCCGCTTGTGCGTTTTTCATTTTGAGAGCTACCGTGAAGTAAGTAGATTAATTGGTTAAAGTTGTCTTATCTCACTGTCCGTTAAAATCAATTGTGAATAAATCATTGAAAAACAATAAAAAATTAAATTAGTGTAAATTTTCTTAGTGCATGCGCACTCGTTCCCAATCTCGTAATCTTCACCATCAACAACAACAGGTCCCACCACTGGTTTGTTGAACCATTTAATCTTCTAGAAGACCCGATTGTGAAAAATCCAGCTCCTCCCTAGCTCGATGATGAAACCCGAACTATGGCTCACTTGCATCGAAGCACCACCCACCCCCCCCCTCACCCCCCCCCACTCGGGTTACGAGGACGCCATCGTTGTGCCCGAAATCACCGCGGACAACTTTGAGCTTAATCACGGTCCTGCTTAACCTCCGTTAAAAAACAAGCAATTCTTTGACATACAAATAAGATCCTCATCCTACATCCGATATTTCAAACAATATCACTTCTACGATGAAGTATCCCGAACGTCCCGAGTATGTCGTAAAGCCTTAATGCTTTTCCATTTTTCCCACTAGGGGCATCACGATTTGGCTTGAGAAAGAACCCCCTCGATCGATTCAAACATGGGATGATCTTGTTTCGAAATTCATCAACAAATTTTTCCCTCCGTCTAAAACAACAAATCTTCGAAATGAAAAAAAAATCACGAGATTTCACAAAGATTGATGATACGTTTTTATGAGCATGGAGGCCATTTAACGAAACTTTCTTTCGGCATGTCCACATCATGGATTTTCAGAATTGCATCAACTCGATACATTCTATAATGCCTTGAACTCTAATGATCAGGATTCATTAAATTCTGCCGCGGGTGGTAACTTTTTGGATAAAATGCCTCGTGATTGCCTAAGAATCATTGAAAGCAAATCCAAAGTTCGTAATTCACGTAACAAACCGGTTGTTGCCAAAGTGAGTTCGAGCACTTCCACCCCCGGAATTTCTTCCGATTGCGTGAGCAGAAAGATATTGGAGGCTTATTCTTGATAAGAAAAATCAATCTCCCGCTCCTACTCCCGTAAAAGCGGTTGAGGAAAGTTGTGTTACTTGCGGTGGTGCTCATTCCTACCAAACTTGTCCAGCCACCACTGGCAATGTTTATCGAGATAATATTCAAGAATATGTCTCTCAAGCAGCCGCAGCTAACTACAACCAAGGAAACACCGGTTATCGAGCCCCGATTGCAAATCAAATTTGACCTCCCGGTTTTCCTCCCATTCAAAACAATCATAATGTGCAAAATCAAGGAAACAATCAGAATCGTTACAACAAAACCATGGAAATTTCAATCAAGCTCCAGCTTACCAACCCCCGGTTCATCAAGGTCAAATCTATCGACCTCAGGTTGTTCAACCTCCTCATATCAGAGCTCCGCCAATCACATCCATCAGCCTCAAATTCAAGGTGTATTGAAAGAAGATTTCGCAAGCCTATGTCCAGGCTAAAATGATTCTTGTGGTGAGGAACAAGCAAACTCAAGGTCAAAACAGCCAAAAACAATTGGACAATCTCACGGACATGTCTTTTCCAAATTTGGTCACTTCCAATACCGGCCCGGTCTACTTTGGGAACTTCCCCAAGTAACACAGTTACTAACCCGAAGGAGGGACTTGAAAGGTATTACCACTCGAAGTGGCGTTGCTTACAAGGGACCCACGATTGCCTATTACTTCTTCTCCTAAAGTAATTGAAAGTGAGACCGAGGTCACAAAGGACATGATGCCTCCTGCTAATAACGGAAGCACCGAAGACGTCCAACCTCCAGTTGTCCCTGTTGTCCATCATGAATCAATCTCTGAGCCCGGAAATGCTCCAGTTAGTGCTTCAATGCCTAACCAAAAAGCATCAATTCCATTTCCTTCAAGAAGAAATGATGAAAGACGTCGTGAAAAAACAACTACCAAATTGAGTAAATACTATGAAGGATCTTTTAGAGATTTGAGTTATCAAAAATTAGCTTTACGGATGCTTGATGCTTATGCCAAAATTTGCCTCGACTCTAAAAACCTTAATCGGAAACAAAGAAAAGTTGAGTGAAATGGCTAGAACTCCATTGAACGAGAATTTGTCTCACGGTCATCCTAAATATTTTACCGTGACAAAACTTGGAGACCCTGGCCGATTTCTCATTCCATGTGAATTCTCCGGGATTAATACATGCAACGCCTTGGCCGATCTTGGCGCAAGCATTAATCTTATGCCATATTCCGTAGAAAAGACACTATCTTCCAGAAGCTAACCCGCGACTTACATGACGCTAGAGCTAGCGGACCGTTCGATCTCTGAACCAATCGGTATCGCTGAAGACGTCTATGTAACGGTGGGAAAGTTCCAGTTTCCAGCAGATTTCGTGGTCGTAGATTTTGAGCCAGACCCCCGAGTACCTTTAATTCTCGAGGAGTTTTCATAAAGACCATTTCGTACATTGATAGATGTAAACTAGGTGAATTAACCCTTCGTGTAGGCAAGAGAGGCCATTTACATTTAATCTGGACCAAACATCTGATACCGGCTAATTACAATCAATATGACGCAAACTAATTGACGTCATTGATATGGCTTGTGAAGAATACTCTCAAGAAGTTCTTGGTTTTTCTAATGTGATCTCGAGTGGCAATCCCACTCCTTACTATGATCCAATCATCTCCACTGCATCTCCGACTTTAACTCCATTCGGGGACAGTGATTTTCTCCTTTTCGAATACAGCCGACTCTTTTCTTGCTATAGAGGATGATCCAACTTCACCAAAAGTTGATCCAACATATTATGACCCTGATGGGGATATTCTTCTCCTCGAAGAATTCTTAAATAGTGAACCTTTCACCACCCACCTCCCAATCAAGGAAATTATTTTCCAGAAACTCGAAAAGATCTTAAAATTTGTGAAGCAAACAATGAAAAATCTTCAGTTAATGAGCCCCCTGAGGTTGAACTCAAGGACTTGCCACCTCATTTAGAATATGCATTTTTGGAAGGTAATGACAAGTTGCCCGTCATAATTGCAAAAGATTTGAAGAATGAGGAAAAGGCCGCTCTGATCGAGGTTCTAAAGTCCCACAAGCGAGCCATCGCTTGGAAACTTTCTGATATTAAGGGTATTGACCCAGAGTTTTGTACCCACAAAATTCTCATGGAAGAGGACTACGAACCAACGGTTCAGCATCAAAGGCGGGTAAATCCAAAGATCCATGACGTCATCAAAAAAGAGGTTGAAAAACTTCTTGACGCCGGATTAATTTATCCGATCTCTGACAGTCCATGGGTAAGCCCGGTGCACTGTGTACCGAAAAAGGGTGGCATGACCGTCGTCAAAAATGATGAAAATGATTTAATACCAACTCGATTGGTCACAGGGTGGAGAGTGTGCATTGACTATAGAAAGTTGAATGAAGCTACCCGAAAGGACCATTTTCCATTGCCCTTTATGGACCAAATGCTCGAAAGACTCGCGGGAAACCAATACTATTGTTTCCTCGATGGCTTCTCAGGTTATTTCCAGATTCCCATAGACCCGAAGGACCAAGAAAAGACAACCTTTACTTGCCCATACGAAATGTTTGCCTATCGCCGCATGCCTTTTGGGCTATGCAATGCACCTGGCACGTTTCAACGATGTATGGTGGCAATCTTCCACGACATGATCGAAAAAACGATGGAATGTTATGGATGACTTTTCAATCTTCGGGGCGATTCTTGTCTCTACATTCCTATTCCCATTTGGGAGACAAAATGTTAAAACGGTGTGAAACACCAATTGGTCCTAACTGGGGAGAAAAGCCCTTTCATGGTAAAAGAAGGCATCTGTTCTTTGGACACAAAATCTCTAAGTCAGCTAATTGAGGTCGACCGAGGGGCTAAAGTTGCCGTTATCGCCAAGCTCCCTCTCCCAACTACTGTGAAAGGTGTTTGAAGTTTCTGGGCACGCCGGTTTTACCGACGATCATACAAGGACTTCTCAAAATAGCCCGCCCAATGACTCACCTGCTTGAAAAAGAGACTCCATTTTTCTTCTCAAAAGAGTATATCGAATCCTTTAATACACATAAAAGAAAATTGACAGAGGCTCCCATTCTTATTGCTCCCGACTGGGACTTGCCCTTCGAACTCATGTGTGATGCAAGCGACTTTGCAATCGGGGCAGTCCTAGGGCAACGAAAAAACAAGCATTTCCAACCAATTCACTATGCCAGCAAAACCATGACTGAAGCTCAAGCACACTACACTACGACCGAAAAAGAATTACTTGCCGTAGTGTACGCTTTTGAGAAATTTCGGTCATATCTCGTTTTGTCCAAAAGCATAGTGTATACCGACCATTCTGCTATAAAGTATCTCTTCACTAAAAAGGATGCTAAGCCAAGACTGATGCGGTGGATCCCTATTTGAAGGGGGGGGGGGGGGGGGGGGGGGGGGGGGGGGTGGGGGGGGGGGGGTTAAAAGAATTCCGATGTTGTCATCCGAACAAAAAAGGAGCAAGAATCTAAGCCGCCGATCATCTTTCCAGACTTGAGAACCCTCATCAAGATAAACTCGAGAACAAGGAAATCACGGAAACATTTCCTCTCGAAACTCTTGGATCAGTTGCTCTTCGTGTTGATAGTACCCCATGGTTTGCAGATTTCGCAAACTACCATGCGGGGAATTTCATTGTCAAGGGAATGTCATCACAGCAGAAAAACAAGTTTTTCAAAGATGTCAAACACTACTTCTGGGATGACCCCTTCTTGTTCAAAATCTGTGCGGATCAAGTGATCCGGCGGTGTGTGCACGGCAAAGAAGCTCTTGACATTCTCGAAGCTTGCCACAATGGACCCACCGGGGGACATCACAGTGCAAATCTCACCGCCAAAAAGGTCTTTGATGCCGGATTCTTTTGGCCTACAATTTACAAAGATGCCCACGAGTTGGTTAAAAATTACGACTCGTGCCAACGACAAGGAAAAATTTCACAAAGGGATGAGATGCCTCAAAATTCCATCCAAGTTTGTGAAATCTTTGACGTTTGGGGCATAGACTTCATGGGACCATTCCCATCATCAAAAGGAAACAAATACATACTTGTCGTGTCGATACCTGTCGAAATAGGTTTGAAGCGAAGGCGCTCCCCACCAACGACGCCCGAGTAGTTTGCAAATTTCTTAAATCTCTCTTTGCCAGATTCGGTGCCCCTCGTGCCATCATCAGTGATCGTGGAACCCATTTTTGCAATGACCCGGTTTTATAAAGGTCAATGCTTACATATGGAGTCCACTCATCTACTCTCCACCGTATCACCCACAAACAAGTGGGCAGGTTGAGGTATCGAATCGTGGTTTAAAAAGAATTCTTGAAAGGACAGTGGGCGAAAATCGTGCCTCTTGGTCGGACAAACTGGATGACGCTCTCTGGGCCTTCCGTACAGCGTACAAAAACATCCCCATATGGGTGGCACACCGTATCAAGCTTGTATGAGGGAAAGGCATGTCATTCTACCGATTGAGTTACGCACAAAAGCTTTACAGGGCCCTTGAAACATGCAAACTTTGATCTCAAAACCGCGGGTGATCAACGCAAAGTTCAACTCAATGAATTAAGTGAACTGTGTGATCAAGCCTATGAAAATTCTTTGATTTACAAAGAGAAAACTAAGAGGATTCATGACGCAAAGATCAACAACCGCGTTTTCAACGTCGGTGATCAAGTCCTCCTCTTTAACTCAAGATTGAAAATTTTCTTGGCAAGTTGAAGTCCCGCTGGTCAGGACCATTTACCATTGTTCAAGTTTTTCCATATGGCACCGTTGAGTTATCCCAAAACTCCGGGCCAAACTTCAAAGTAAATGGTCATCGTCTGAAGCACTATTTTGGGAGTGGATGGTCCCCTTCTATGAATATCCCGACCTCCAAACCTTCCTAAGACAACTAGCATGCAGTGAATTAAGTGTACAAGCTGTTATGACCCTAAACAAGCGCTTCGTGGGAGGCACCCCATGCTTATCCTATTTTAATCCCGTAAGTAGTATGACTGAGCTTTCTATTAATAATAATGTTTAGTTGTAGTGAGATGGCTTGCGTCTTTCACTTTTCATTTTTTGTATATTTGTGCTGTTTTGGTCCCAGGATTCCGATTTTTGAAGCCTCTCATGCTCGCGGTTTTTTCCTTCGATCACAAGAGTCTTCCACAATCCTCAGCTTCATTGGGGAAATCCAATATCCTAATCTTATCGACTAACGTTTATCTTTAGCATAATTCATAAACGGCTTAGGATTTACGTAGAGACCCTTCTTAAAACATTGAGGACAATGTTTCATTCTAGTATGGGGGGATCTTCGATTTGATTGTGCCTGCAGCCGTTGTTCTCAACTAATCCCCTTTTTACACTAAAATTTCAAAAAAAAAAATGAAAAAAAAATTTTTTAAGTGTTTGTCACAATTTTGACTTTCCGCTGGGTAGAAATAAGAGTAAATTATGACTCATCGAGCGTGTTGAGCTCTAGCTTGTTCCTAACATTTTAGACTAAGCGTTCGGCGGAGTATACTCACGAATGAAGGAAAAATGATAGTGTTAATTATGAGACGGATGCTAAACAAGGATTATTTGGAAATCTTAAGAGCTCATGTGTGTAATTTGTCGCTTTTTCTCCCATAAGCTCTTAACCTGATTAATATACGTGCTACTTTTAGAAATTAAACTTAAATCAATAATTTTTATGTAGTATATAGCAAAAACTTTAGCCTTAGTTCAAATTTATACTTGAATTTTTCAAAAAGACGTTTTCCCTATAAAAAAAATGTTTAAAAAATGCAAACATATTAATAAATATAAAACTGTGAGGTTTGATAAAAGTTTGTTGTGATCTTGCTGGCACACCAACCGATGTTACAAGCCATCTAAAGAAAGCCCATAGTACGAATAATAATCCGAGACTGATAAAAGTTTGTTGCATCTTGCCGGCTCACAACCGATGTTGCAGCCTTCTAAAAGGTCGAGGGTTACAATTGCATAAGTATTAAAATTAAGTGTGAATAAATAAATAAAAGATCTCTTTTTGTTAAATTCAAATATGCTTTTGAACTTTGGCTATTCTATTTTATAAGCTATGTATATACATAAAACTGAGAGGTTTATTGAAACCTAAGGTCGTAAGTCCCGATACCTAGTCTCGTGAGTGTCAAAAGCCTGTCCACTTAACCGCAAGTTTGGGAGTGCCGAGACGAAAGTCGCTACATGGGATGACTCGCCTTCAAACTCATTATTCTCTGTGTGGAAAGAGAAACAGGAATGTTGCAAAACGTTGATCCATGGTTGAAATTCAAAATAGCACATACACCTAAGATATAATAATTGTCGGGAGTGAAAAGTTTACAAGTTGCAAATATGAGTAGTGTTAGCATCTTAACTTACATTTAACGGTGATTTTGTTTTAAGCTTGGTTTGGAATACGGGTGAAAAGTCAGGAACGATGAATTTATCCTTTTTTGGGGCATTCAGGATCGAAATGCATCTTGTTCTATGATCCTTAAAAGTTATAAAATAACGAAAGTCAAACGTTCTAATAGTTTGCTTTAATATGAAAAACAAAAAAAAATGAGAAAAATGAAAAATTACAAAAAGATGTGTAGGAATAAGTGTATATATATAAAAATGGTAAAGACGGGGAATTTTTCCAATACTATGAGTCTTTAAACTCCCATGATGAACACTTAAGCTACTTTTCGAGGTTATTAGTCGAGGGGGATCAAGATTCTTAGTTTTCTAAGTGCTTACTTCATAACATTGCGTGAGGACACGGCAATGCCTTAGTATGGGGGATTATTGGTATGTGTTTAATTACACATACCTTTTACCTTTAAAAAAACAAGAGCTAAATAACCAAAAACGACTTAAAATGCAAAAATATGCTTGTTTTTGCAATTTGTGTGGCAGGAACGGATATCTAAGAAAAGGACGAAAAACGAAGCCAAAACAACAAAACCAAGCACGGAATGGAAAAGCGTAGAAAAGACAAAGTCAAATCGAAGCCAAAGACCAAAAAGTCAAAGTCAAGTCAAAAAGTCAACCCCAAGGAGTAGCAGTAGATTAAGCATAAAAAACCGAACCCGAAAACATAATCGCCAAAAAGTGGGCCCACCCGTACCCACCTAGTGGGCCCGTCAGCCCACTTACCTTTATAACAAATAAAAACCCATTCCTTTTATTTCCAACAAAACCAAACGAGCCCAATTGATATAACAAAGCCCAAGTCCATGAGACTTAACGGGCAAGGACTTCATTTGAAATAACACATATAACCTTTAAGGGCCAAAGATGCCATTTCCCAAACTTGTTAAACCCACAAGGACTGAATTTGTAACAAAGATATAAGGGTTGAGGGACCATTTGTGACAAAGCCACAAACCCACACCCTGTTTAAACTACTGTACATCTCCCTTCCCCAATTCCCGCCAACATCACAACCCCACCTCTGTCACCTCCCCCCTCCTCGAATACTGTTCAAAACCGTCCAAAACCATCACAATAACAAAACCCCACCCCCACATGGGCACTCGTCCACCTTGGCAATCCCCAACTCAACCATTGGACAAGAATTTTTAAGGGTTTAGATCGTTTTGAGTGGGCAACAAGATTAATGAATGGCTCAGATTGGGTTTGTGTTTCTACACACACAACAAACACACAAGACTCATTTTACTCAGCAAACAAGCACACAAGGATAAAGACAAGAGGACCAAGAAGTGAAACCCTAGCTCGTTTTCTATATAAGTATTTGTAAGCCCTTGAGGCAAAGGGAAGTAGTTTTTTTTTGAAGTTTAGTTTCAGTTTAAGTAATTTAACCTAGTGTAATTTTCTTTTATGTACTTGTAATTTTTTTAAGGTTAATGAAAATTTCAGCTTATGTTTTAATTTGTGTTCCAAAGTTTCCAAAGTTAACTTAAGTTTATTTTAAGCTCTCATATAAGTTATCATATAAGCTGTTTACATTTTTGTACAAGAATTAAGAAAAGGAAACCAAAAAGAAAGAAAAAGTTATGCTGAATTAAGCTTATGGATGAATAGGCAAACATGGATGGCTCATTGGGTTCTTAGTTTAGCTTATTTATAAGCTAAGGGTAGGTTAGAGCTTAATTAGGTTTCATTCACTCCTGTTTTGAGCAAGGAGTTCAGGTATACTCTCTTTTTAATTTTTCAGCTTATAATTACTGTAGCAACAGCTTATTAGTGCTTATTTTTAGATTAATCTTGCTTTTCTTACTTATTTATGTCTTATTTGTGTTTTCTATTGATTGTATGCTTTTGTTTTAAGTTTTAAGCTAAAACTGCCTTAGATAGCTTATTTCTGCCTATTGCTTATTTGCTTTTTCAAGTGCTTATTTGCTTTTGCTTTCTACTTTTTATTGCTTAATATTACATGCTTGATAATTGTCTTTAAAAATCTTTGCTTAAATCAGTCCTTAAAAGCTTTTAAATCTGTCTTAAAAATATAAAGGGGTGTTTGGTTTAAGCCCAAAATGGGTCAAAATGGTATGATACATGGTTGCGTGGTCCATGTGTGCAATCTTTGGAAACTGTGAGCTATTTAAGTCTGTTTATCCAAGATTTAAAAAAAGAAAAAAGTGTTTTCAAGCTTAGATGTTGTTTTCCTTAAATCTGTTCACAGAAATTTAAAAAGGTAAAATGAGTTTTATTTGTTAAGCTCTTAATATTCTGAGTTTAGGCTTAAAAAGTGTGTCATTAGTGAGTTAAAAATAAGTAAGTTAAACCATTTGTGGTCACTTGCATTTTTCTCAAAACTGTCAACATAACTTTGTGTTTTTCAAAAGTAAAAAAAAATGTTGAATTTCATTCCCCATTATCAGATAGTTTAAGTTATTGTTAGACCTTAAATTTTTGTGCTTAAGTTCATTTTAAGCTACTTTCAATTGTTTAACACTTTTTGTTTTTAAGCTTATTAGGTTACTTATTTTTAAGCTCACTTTTTCACAAAATTTCTTTGTAAACTGCCCTGGTGCTAAACCACCAGCTTTAAGCCCACTTTTCTAGCTTATTAGTGAACCTTAGTTCAAGCTTTTGGCTTTTCTAGAAAGCCAATAAGCTCTTCAATACCATCCCTTAGTTTTAGACCTTAGGAAGCCCTTTTGATTGCTTATTTTTAAGCCTTAAGTAGGCATTTTGTCTGTTTTGCATATGAAAGTAGGAAATAGCTATTTCCTTCGATTCAGCAGTATTATTGTGCTTTTTTAATTGCTGTCTCCTAGTTTTTAGTTGCTTATTAAAGTGTACTTGTCCTTTGTTTGCTTATTGTTTTCTGGCCATTGCTGTAAGGTTGTGCTAAAAATCAAAGTAAGAAAAAGGTCCTTTTGCCTTAGAGCTCATATAAGCTAGCTGTCTGTATTTTTAAATTAAAGCTTTTTCTAGCTTATTTTTAGCTTTCTAAAAAAGTGCTAAGTTATAAAAAATGATAAGCTCAAGGTGATGATCAAGTTATGATATAAAAAGATTTTGAAAAAAAAGGGAAAAGGGGAACCGTTTAGCAATACTCGAAACCCGGTTCTCGACTCGAACCCGGTCAACCCTCATCAAACCTTTTTTACACACTCCTACCCCGTTGTGCCCTTTGGTGACCTTCTTCGTTAGAAGCCCAAGGTTATTAACTTAACCACATTTTGCCATTAAGCCTTTCAGCCCTTGTGGGCTTATTCCTGGCTTATTTATAAGCCGTGGGTTCAAGTTGGTATTTTTCCTAGGGTAGTCGTAGCTTAATCTATTTTTCTGTATTTTTTCGTAATTTTTACTGTTCATTTACTAATTTTTATAATTTAGTTTCTTTTAAACTGATTTTAATTCATAAAAAATAAATAAAAAAGGTCAAGAAAAATATTTTTCCCTTTTTACTAAAATTTCTTTTATCATCTTATACTTAGGAAAAATATAAAAACATTCGTAGGGTCATTTTTGCAAAATCTCGCTTTTTAAAGAACGGGATTTACCCCCGTTTTTGTTTTTTTCATTTTAAAGCTCGTTTTAACTCCGTTTTTGGTCTAGTCTTTTTCATTCTTCATTATTAGTCCCCTAGAGTAGATTAGAAGTAAAAATTTTCTTTGCAGGGTAAATTTTTAAATTTAGGTTTTTTGACTCCTTGTTCGGGATTCCTGCTCTCGTTTTTCAGTTTAATTTCATAATTTTTAGGTTTTTCTCAATCGTTTTTGATTATTATTGATTAATTTAGCTTTCTAAACTCCCAAATCATCAATCTCATTCATACTCCAATTTTCCGACTGTATCGATTCTCAAGCACAGCCTCGTTGGGGATAAACGACCCGGGAATATTCTATACTACTTCTCGGTTTTATTGATTATTTTTAGATTATACTTATTATATATATTTTATTATATATTATATATATATAAGGTTTAGTTTAAGAACCACATCAACCAATCCCCAAGGAACTAAGCACTTCCTGACGTACTTCTTCGTGTGTCTTGACAACCTGCATGGTCCGCGTCTGCATAGGCCGTTAGTGCCATAGCGGTGTCTTTCGGATACTAAAGTCCCCAATTAATGGTTCCTCTGAGATACCGAAAGACCCGTTTAAGTACTTTAAGGTGCTTTTTGGTAGGCGATGTCTGATACCTAGCACACATTCATACAGCGAAACAAGGTCGGGTCTGCTGGCAGTGAGGTACATTATGGAGCCAACCATACTACGAAATCGAGGCTGGTCAACTGGAGTCCCTAAGGGGTCCTCATCCAGTTTAAATCGATCCACCATGGGTGTATCAACAGGATCACACGAATCCATCCTAAATTTTATTAATATTTATAGAGCAAATTTTAATTGATTAATAAAAATGCCTCTGGGATTTTAAGAAACTTGTAAACCTAGGAAAAAAGACATGTGTCTCATCATTGACATTTGAAATTGAGAACTCATCTCATTGGAAAATATGTCACACACTTTAAGGTCTGTCGAGGCAAATATGATATCATCTACATATATTTGAACAAGAAGAATATGTTTGCCTGTTTTCTGAGTGAATAGTGTCGGATCAACTGCACCCTTGGAAAATTTGTTGTCCAGAAGAAATCGTAACAAGGTGTCATACCATGCCCAAGGAGCTTGCTTTAACCATACACATCCTTCCTACATACAGATAAACATATGTCGGATGGTCTGGATCAACAAACCCCTCTGGTTGACAAACATAGACTTCTTCCTTTAATTCGCCATTAAGAAATGTTGTCTTGACATCCATTTGATAGATGTCATGTTTTTATTGGCTGCATTGGCAGGAAGATCGAAGCCTCGATGCATGCAACCGGTGCAAAGAGTCCTCTAAATCAGATCCTTCTTCTTGTCGATATCCCTTGGCCGCAACAGTGGCCTTGATTTTTCATACATCACCGTACTCATCAAGCTTAACTTTGTAAATCTACTAGGAGAGCAATTATCATGGACAGAATCTGGTTGAGGGTTACTAATTCCCATACTTGGAATTCGAGTCAAATACGTGAACTCAACCTTGCATTGGCTTAAAACCAGCGAGTCTTCAGTTATTGTAGATTTGAAGTTCTTTAGTTTGACTTTTGACATTACAGAGTTATACAAGCACCATAAGGCATCGGTTTCCAGTTGTTTTCTAGTGGATACCGATCGAGAGGGATTGCCAATAATATTATCAAGCGGGTGATCTTTGCTCTATTTTCCGAGATGATGAAGTGTTTAAGTGACATAAGGAGATTCTGCTGAACTAAGATCCCCGGATGATGATGCTTCAAAACTAGAATCCGGAGCAAACACGTTTATAAAGGAATCATTGTCAACATGAGCAAAAGGATTGTCTTCCCTAATAGTAGATTCAGCTGCAACAGCCTTGATGTAAACTATGTGGATTTGGTAAGTGCTAAAAGATAGACGGTGAATGACTTGGAGAAGGTGCATCTTGATCAATGGTAGTAGATGAAGGTGTACTGGCTGAATTGACTAGAACTGAAACTGCTGGAGCATGAGAAATCGGTCTTTCAATACGAGGAGGGTCTAGGTATTCATCGAACATCGGTTGGAATAAAATCTCCAGTTCTTTATTTATACGGGGGTACATAAGGTGCTACAGGAACCGAATTGAGTACGATCCCGGAACTTATTTGTCCAGGCGTCATAAATGTAGGAGCGGGTCCTGTACTTAGTTGCACATGAGCCATTGGCTTAGAGAGCTTATCGAATTGAACGTGAATAGTTTCCATGATTCGTCGGGTTCTTTTGTTATAGATTCTATAACCTTTCTAGCTTGGTGCATAACCAACGAATATGACCAATATTCAGCTGCTATCGTCCTCTCTAATTTTATCTCCCAAGATCTTTCGCTGTCATTTTGTCACAGGGTTACAAAGAGCACCAATAGACCTCTGAAAAAGGTAAGCTCATGCTTCTATCATGTACCAGCTCATACGGGTACTTCGCGATCACATCGGCGAGTGGAATAAGGGAACGGTTTTTTTTTGGTGTAACAAGCAGTAAGCATCGCTACTGCCCAAGAAACATTGGGTCCATAGAAATATCAACCTTGTCCTAAGCAGCCTCAACAAGAGTACAAGTTTCGTCTTTCGACAACGCCAGTTCTGCTGTGGAAGTTCCCTCGAAACTATCTTTGGTGAAAAAATACTGACACGTTAATAATAATCAGACAAATCCTTAATGACAAATTCTGTACGCATTTCGTACGGATGTAGCTAACATTTTGTGTGAGACCGACTTGTATTGCTTCAGAAATTTAATGACGACCTTTGGGGTTTCATCTTTCGATCTCAAAAAACTTAACCCAAGTAAACCGAGAGTAATCATCAATAGTATGAATAATATTTATTTCTTCCCAATTAATCGTTTACACTTGCTCGCATCGTCCTACATAGATCCATAGAAGGGGTAATTAATAACTTCAAGTGGAGTTATCCAATTTTGGGTTTGTGGGTATGCTTTTTGCTCTTTCCTAGTTGACATGCGGAGCAAAGATGATCTTTCTCAAACTTCAATCTAGGTAAACCTCTGACTAAGTCCTTTCTTGCAAGGTCATTGATGGTACCGAAGTTCAAGTGGTTCAAACGACGATGCCACAACCATGATTTGTTCTTGGAGGCTTTGGACAGTAAGCAAATTAGGGAGGCCCTACATATTGTCTTCAACTGATATAGTGTACAAATTAGAACGCACAAGATCCTTTTAATTATTAACACTATCGTATCTACGAACATAACAAGAATGCTTCCTGAATGCAACTTCTAGATCAGAATCGCAAAATTGTCTGACAAAAAACAGATTGTGTCCCAGTCCTTCCACATAGTATACCCTGGAGATCACACTGTCACCAATCACATAATCTCCATAACCCATGATAGCACCAAAGTGATCATTCCCGAATCTAACTGTCCCGATGAACTTTTTCATGAAATTCCTGAGCCGTGAGCGATCCCCCGTCATATGTTTTGAACAGCCTGAGTCCAAATACCAAAGGACGATCTGTACGACCTGCATTTGAAAACAGATGAAGATGGAGAGTTTGGAAAGTCGGATCCCTAATTTTGGTTGGGTTCCTGTTGGTTAGCACAAGTAATGGCCTGATTCTCGGTTTGCTTAGCAGATACTACTTTGGGTTTAGTGAGCCTAGTTAAAGGGCACTGTTCTCCTAAAGTGAATATTCTTCCCGTGGGTCTCCATTGATGACCAACACTGGTAAGCACTTTTCCTGTGGCTTTCCACACTTGCCTAACTTGCTTAGGTTTCCAAACTTGCTTAACTTTGCGCACAACATTATGAATAGAGGGGGATGCATTAACAGAGTTCAAATAATCAACCACACACACATCATGATTTGCAGAAATTAAACAGTTGTTACATGTTTGGCAAACAGAATGAGAATTCGAATTAATTACAGTACGCTTAGAGCTAATACTAGAATCAACACGAGTCGTGGTTCTTAAGCTAGACTTATTGGTCCTAGGGTGTTCTTCTACTTTCTTCTTGTTGACACTTTTAGCCGGCGAGATCCTATTTTTCTTGGTAGTGCTCCTAGGCTGTGATCTGCTGGCATCAGTGCAACTGTTTACTCCTGTAGAAGGAGGCACAGGGACATTAGTCTGCTGAAGGTTCAGATGCTCTACATGTTTGTGTGTGTTATTATTTGACGTTTCACATTGGTCTGCAAAAGTAACTTGCCTTTTCCTAGTTAAAGGGGTAGCAACATGCTTTTTATCTCGTGGATTGAAGTCTTTCGGACAAGTGCCAATTACATATTCTAATAGTTCCTGAGAGTGTTTGGTGTAAAGGCAAGCAGATGCAAGTGATCTATCTAATGGTCTTTCAACCTTAGCTTCCTCTACTATCTCGCGAAGGGTTTCTACACTTTCCTTAAGATGTTTGAGATAATGTAGATGACTTCCCTTTTTCCTATTGTGAGGGGGAATCGATTCAACATCTATAGCATACCTACCGGGTGCAAGAACTCTTGGTTTAACAGACTCTATAGTGTTGCATTTCAGATTTCATGTATTTGGGCTTTCAGAATCTCATTTTCAGTTAGCAAGGCAGTTGTCTGTTCTATACTTAGCAACGCGTGAATCTTAATAGAATCAGTACAATTCCCTTATAAATGTGGTATAACATTTTCATTCTCGCCTAAAAAGCTCATTTTGTTCATGAATACGGTGACAATTTCAGTTTAATTTTTGAGTTATCTAAAAATCTAATGTCCTGAATATCAAGAGTACGAATCCTCTTCACTACAGGTCACTTTTTAATAGAGGATTTGCATTATCCAATTTTTTGATGCGTTGTCCTTTCCTTGATGGAACTTTTATTTTCCGAGTTACAAAGACAGAGTCAAAATCAGAGTATCTCGAGCGGGTGGAATGGGTTGTTTCTCAAAACTTTCTTTAAGGTTTGATTACTTCCTAGAAATTTAAGTGATAACCTCAAGATTGGAAAATGTTTTACTAATTCAGTATGATCATCTTTTTAGAAACCTATCTCAAAATTTAGAAAGCTTCTAATTCAATTCAGACAACATGTTTGAACAATGGTGTGGGCTTCATGCATTTCAGTAAATCTAGATACAGTAAGCTCAGAATTCGTTGCAATATAAAACACTTCTTTGGACAAGCAACCAGCAATTAAATTATCATTTAAATTAAGAAGATGTTTTCGCTCAATCTCCTCATGCTTCCTATTTACAACATTTTGGTCAACTTCAGCTTCCAACTCTTTAAAAATGTCTTTTATTTCTTTAATTTCTTCAGTTAAAGCTTTTGAATTCCTCAAAATGTTCTGTAAGTGTTTTGAAAATGGAATGAACCTCGGTGAGGTCAACATTCTTTGGTTTTGTCAAAACCCCTTTCACTTCAGGATAACCCTGTAAGGTGTAATTCTCTTTTTACAGGTTTTTTCAAATTCCGAAAAAAGTTGTATAAGTGCAAAAATATTAATTTTCACTTGACTTTTTGTTGGAAGCACCCTGGGGACAAGCGTTGCAGGTGTATTTGGAGGATACATCGTCAACGCTTTGATTGGTCGTGAAGCTGTGGTCTGCTCTTTGAGAGCTTCTGCTTTCATCTTGATGAGATCCTTGGACCAAAATATCTGCTCGGGGGTCAATTGTTTCTGTGGTGTGAAAGTCGCTAAATAATTCTCTTTCGAGTAATCATGTGGTGCAATCTTAACTTTCTTTTTCACACACTCTGGGTCTTTCATTTTGTCATTCATTTTCTTCCTAGTGATTTCAGCTATCTCTAGGGTATCCTCTGAGTTGTGCACTATGGCCGGGACATGATTGGTTTTGATAATTTCATGACCATTATATAGAGCAGGTTGAACTTGCTTTGCACGGGTGAGATATAAAGGGTTCTTGTAGCCAATAGCTACCTTATTATGTTCATCATAATAGGGCTTTGGTTTACACAACATGTGAACTGTTTGAAGAGACTGGTCTTGTTTGTATAATTTATCCTCGACCTTTTCTTTTAAAGCTTTCATGTCTAAAAATTCTTTAAGGTATTTGTTTTCTTTCTATTTAAAATCCTTTTTCAAAGACGTAACTTCTTCTACCATTGACTTGTTATGGTTGATGGTAGAAGCAAGTTGCATTTTTACAGAATGAAGTTCCTTTTTAAAATTTTCTTCCTTAATATTACGGTCAGTGATAACTATTCTTAATTGTTCATCAATCTTTTGTTCTCTTTCTATTAATTCAAACCTGGCCCGTCTTTCATACAGTTCAACTTGTTCCTTATATGTTGCAAGTTCAGCAATTAATGATTTATCAACTATAGTGTTCAGAGTTGTTCTAGAGACATATTGGGTAGGCTGTTCATGCATCTCAATTAATATCATCATGTATGCATCATTTGGAACAGAAGATACATTACTTTGTACAACTAGCACTGCGTTGTCCTTTACATACTGATCATACAAAATCATATTACTATCACTCGTATAATCGGCATGCGAGTCAACAACGTAGTTTGGTTGTACATCGTCATGCATCTCATGTTCTTCATGATGTTCACAAACAGCATCCTGATAGTGATCATGGTCGTGTACCTCAGATAGAATGTCTGAATCATAAGACGGACCGGCTTCATCATAAACAGGATCTGCGGATGATAGATTAGCCATGAACATAGTTTGTGTCATGGGAGCCTCATCAACATCAGAATCAAAAGCATCACAGTCTTCAGCTTGAAACACATTATCCACATTGAGTGCTAAGTCCTGAACAGGTTGCTCATCCACATCTTCATCAACAGCGTTGTCTTGTCCACCTGCAATAAATAGTAACTGCTCTTCATCCAATGCCACCCCATTCTCCTGAGCTTGCATCAGCAACATCTTGTCTTTGAAGTATTCTGAGTTTTGTGGTCGCTTGGGCTGAGTGCAGTTCCTTGCTATGTGGCCTATACCGTTGCAGTTGTAGCACTTAATCTGCCTTGCTTGACCTGGAATAGCATTCCCAACTCTGTTCTGAGCTCCCCCATAACCAGCTGCACCTGCACCCCGTGCATTGTTCCCCTGACCTCTATTCTGTCGACCCTGAACATTCTGAACAACAACCCTGCCGTCTTGAACTGTGGCTTGGTTCCTTGTATTTGATGAAGTTCTGAGTTGATTGTTTGTTTGAGGAAGGTATGTTTTGTATGATTGGGTGAGTAGGGCAAGTGTGTTGGTTAAGTTCTCAATTAAGTTGTCCGTTGGAGAGAGTCCCGAATCAAATTGAGTGTTGTCAGTAAAGTGTGGTGGAACAAGTGTGGATGGTGGAGTTGTAGATGTTTGTGAATAGTACTGTTGATGTGAAACATTAGACATCAAGGCGAGAGGATCAACAGTGTGTTGAGTGAATCGATCCAACATCATTTTGTTCTCATTGGCGTGTGCCTCGTGTTGCTTCAGATAAGCATACAGCTGATCATAGTTGGAATCCCTCAAACCTCTGTTCAGTTTCACTGCTGTTACGAATCTACCCCATTCAGGCAACATGTTATTAACAAACTTTGAATTCAGCTGCATTCTGGACATGGTCATCTTGATGTTCCGCATGTCATTGATGAGTTTGGCAAACCGGACATAGTAGTCGTGAATAGTTTCTCCTTTGTTCTGACGGAAGTGTTCAAAGTCATCATACAGTTGTGATTCCCGGTCTTCTTTTGTTAATTCCGAACCTTCCAGGAGCATCTTCACATTATCCCATATGTCCTTTGCATCAGTGTAATAATTGATAAGAGTGTATATGTCCTTTGGTAACCCTTGAAATAGGATGTTTGTTGCTCGAATGTCGGCGTTATACCTATCCTTGTCTTCAGGTGAAAGATTCGAATAGATTTGAGCTTGTTTGGGACCAAGTTGCTGGGCACCTTCTATTCCTTCAGCAAGTGTGTCTCTAGTAGTCCCTATCTCTTTTCCCCAACAATACAGTCGAATACGTTGTTGCCATGATGCAAAGTCATTCCTATCAAGCATAGGTGGTCGGGTATCGGAACCAGCACATTAGATGTCTTCCGAAAGATTAGCCATCGTAATTGATTGTGAAATGATTAAGTTGATCAAGCAATGATTAGTGATTGTATGTTAAAAGTGGTGATTGATTGAATGAAATGGTGAATTGTTGTTC
This sequence comes from Tanacetum coccineum, assembly GCA_026074375.1. Lineage (NCBI taxonomy): Eukaryota > Viridiplantae > Streptophyta > Magnoliopsida > Asterales > Asteraceae > Tanacetum > Tanacetum coccineum. The sequence goes on from BQNB010010238.1 coordinate 25,756, forward strand.
AAGCTTGTTAGGATTACAGGTTGAAATTAGTCAATTTGAAAAACTTAGTCCAAAAGTCTAAAAGTCTACAACTCGCTACCCTGTAACTCGCTGGGTAGAGACTTGATAACTCGCTAGCAAGAAAGACAATTGACAGAGTTTCCTTTCCTAACTCGCTAGTATAAAGATCTTTAAAAACCTGTAACTCGCTGCCTTCAACTCACTAGCAAAAATCTTCAATAACCTTGTAACTCGCTACCTTCAACTCGCTAAGAGGAGTGTTTGACAACTCGCTAATAAGAAGAAATTTTGGCAGAGTTTCCTTTCCTAACTCGCTCGAATAAAGATCTTCAAAACCAGTACTCGCTAGTATCCAACTCGCTAGTCTTCAACTCGCTACCTACAAGAAAAGTTAACTCGCTGCCTAACTCGCTACCTGCACAAGAAGACAAGTCACTGACACAGTACTTTCTGACACACAGTGTACTATTCTGACAACTCGCCAGTACAGTACCATAACTCGCTGCGAAGATCTTCAAACAGTAACTTAACTCGCTTGAAAGAAAAATTTGGGTTTTCACCTAAAAACACCTAAAAATCACCCTTTTGAATGTTTTTGCTTGTTTCTTTTGCACAACTTGGTACTAGAAGGCTATAGCAACTATAAAAACATAAACTTTAATATCACAAACATCAAGATCAAAGAAAACCAAGAACAAGACTATAAACCTTCAAAAACCAAACTTTTGATCTAAACTAACCAAGAAAACGCACACACAATCTAGCACAATTAGATGACTAGTGGATTAGCCAAGTTCTAGAGTGAGAAAGTGAGAGAGAACTTTCTAGAGAGAGAAAATGAACTTGTATTATGTAAATGACTAACCCACCTCTTCCATGTCATGGAAGAGGCTTATATAGTGACATACAAACTGGCCTTCGGCCTTGGTAGTGGGCTTACACGTTGGGTTTAATACCTGGCCCATTACCGAATGTTATACATTAAGCGCTTAACTACGAGCTACAATAAACGGTAAGCTACACGGGATGACCGAGTCTTTTTTTAATATCTAACAGGATCCGCCGGATCCATCTGCACAGTGAACAGATTTATATCAACTTCAAAAATTCATAGAAAATAAATCATCCATCAGATTTCGATGAGGTAAAAACCATTTTTGAAGATTTTTGAAATTTTTGAGTGCTCTTTCTAATGAGATTGGTCTCAGGACCTCATTCTAAGTTTAAATGAGTCAAATTTGCAAAATACTACACAGTGTTCAAAATATTAAGTTTTGTTTTGACATAGATACTTATACTTTCGATTCAGGCAATTTAAGTTGGTATCCTTTAAACATTGATATATTTTCTTTTGAACCTAAAGGATTTGGTCATAATTAGATATATAAAGGAAACTAATCGAGCTCTGTAAGCATCGTTATATTTAACACAAAGCAAAGAAAAGTATTTTCGCATGCTATGTTAATTAACTAGTTGCCTTTGTTAGGATCATAAAAGTGTCGATTATGATACTTTAAGTGCTTTTATTTATTTCTAGTGTTTAGTCTTTATTTTACTTAGTAGAAAGTAGTTCGTAATAAGGTTTAATATTCTAAAAGTGATAAATAGCATATTTACCAAATATTATGGACTAATTAGCAAAATTAGGAAAATAAAGGAACGAATGAAAGCCTCATCCCTCTCCTATAAATAGCCACCTAATTCTCATTAGGTGGTTGATGGCTTGTAACAACTTTTCCCTCCCCTTTTCTCTTTTGTTATGAAACTTTAGAAATTGTGAAATCTTGCCTCCCTCTCTTGATTTTCTATATTCTACATCGTTCTATATCGTGTGATTCAAGCTAAAACAAGACCTAACAAGTGGTATCATACGCCATTAGAGATAAAGAGTTGCCGAGATTCAATCTCGGACGTGTTACCGAGATTGGTTTAGATACACAATTTTTGATAAATCGAAAATTATGTATTAGGAAGTTGTTTCATTCTCGAAAATTATCATAAGAGTTGTAATAGATACACAAATTCTCTGTTCTATCAAGAATTATGTTAGGAAACACACATTCGGAAACTCAATAAGGTTTTGTCTCAAATTCGGTTTTATCGAGTTTGGGATAAAAAGAGATAAAGGTTTACTTTTTACACTCAACACGGTTTTGGAATTGTAAAAGTGATCTTCATTTTTGGTTTTATTGAATTTGTGGTCATTTTTAGATTCAAAGTGTAAAAATACACATTCTTGGTTTTATCGAGTTTGTGCGTTTCATTTTTGGAAATATCAATAAGTGAATCGAGTTTCATCAGAATTGATCATATTACGATTTTATCCTGATAGTTGTATCAACTTTTGATTGAAATAGCTTTTCAAAAAGATTGAATATAAAAATAAGAATTATTTTGAATTTGAGTTTAACGAGTTTACTGAGTTTTGTTATATCCGAGTAGTATTTTGAGTTTAAGATTTAGTTTTATTCAAGAATAGTTCTGAGTTTGAGACTTAGTTATATTCGAGATCTAACGTATCGAGTTTAGTTCTATCCGAGATCTGATTTACTGAGTTTAATATTCATCAAGAACAGTGTTACTGAATTTGGAAAACTGATTTGAGACACGTGTTATACTTGACAATTATTGAAGTTTTTTGGTTGATCAAAAATAGAACTCTTATTTGTCTACAAAGATCCAAGTTTAGAATCACAAGAAATTTCGACGTCTAATGTACATCATTAATATCTTGCTGATGCCGGTTCTAAGACTAGACCTCCGATGCTTGAGAGAGGTAGCTATATACCATGGGCAAGTCATTTTAGAAGATACCTCAATCAAAAGAGAGAAAATAGAAAGTGGCTTAACAAGGCAATTGATGATGGGCGTAGGCTAAAAGTCTAGTCCTACATATTTAATGCGCTGCAACTTCGGTGTTCATTATGTTTATCACTTCATACCTATTTATGTGCTTAATTATGTATTTTACCTATCATTCAACTAGGTCTAGTCCTACATATTTAATGCGCTGCAACTTCGGTGTTATGTAGGCGTAGGCTAAAAGTCTGGGATGCTTATTTATATAGCTAGACTGATAGGATCACCAATAGAAAGCCTTGTTTTGATCTATGGTTAAGTGGATAGGTAGACTAAGCCGGTGACTTAGGACTACACATAATGTCCTATTCCCATAGGTAGTTAAGTGGGCGTAGACTAATAGTATATGAATTTCCGTTAAGCAGTAAGTTGGTAAAGCCTCCATGAGCTAGGATTCAATATAACCACCAATATAGTTTCCTAGATAGATTATAATCAACAGTGCGAGCTTTATGTCGGTTTAGGTTAATTGTGATAGAATTAACTAGCGATAAACCTCAAGTCTAGGGAGAAGATCCACCTAACTTTGGAATGATATACCATCAACATATTAATACAATCATTGCACGAACAGACAATCAAAGCATATTATTAGATTAAACTAGCTAATATGTTTTCCTTACATTAGGCTTGACCGCTTCTTTATCTTCTGTCTATCAACTTGTATGTGTTATTGTCATCAAAACCTTAGGTTAGATACCCAAAACTCATGTCAGTTTCTCAGACTGAAAACCCTCCCTTACGTTAGTTTAGGATTAACTTAAGTTTAACATAGAATGGAATAATTTAGGACTAACATAGATAACTAAAGTATTGATAGAATTAGGAATTAATGCTCTCGCTCTTAGTGATCGACACTCTTCTTACCAATGAAGCTACAACTGATCGGGTACACAGCCCGTTAGTATTTTTTTAGGTAAAGTCGGCAAAATATAAATAGTAAAACTTGATAATAATATTACCTATGCATAATGACCCATCATTGATCTAGTGAAGTAACTCTAGAGTTGGGTACTCGGGGAGTGGAGTAGGGAGGAGAGGATATAACAACCCTAAATTTTCATCAATATCCATCTATTAAATTAGATGCACTTTATATACCTCCTCTTTACATGGAAGTTTTTGCTTTATTTCATTATGCAACGTAACTTGCATCTCTACAGTAAACGAGCTCACACAACCTCTATCAATGCCATCTCTATCTATGTTTATATCATGTAAGCATCCTAATATGTCAAGTCTATATCCCAATATCATTTTTACTAAATACATTATCCATTTAACATACTATTCAAAACATGATATCAAAACAAGCATTAAACGTAAAACGTTTATATCAAAACCCTAATTATATGTAATGTATACATATAAAATGAATGTACAAGCCTTTAAAGCATGTGTACAAGTATCAATGCATAACATTTGAATATCTTTACCTTCCAAAATCAAGTTACAACTTTCTAAAGCCCAAAATATGGGCATCTGTGCAATTAATGTCTCATTATTCTTCCCGTTGCTTCTTATGATTTTGAAAAATCATATCATCTTCTACACATCACCATTTTGATATCATGTTTTATGCTTAGGTAGAATAATTTATAACCGTCTTATTGAAATGAATTAGGACGCCTCTTTTTGTAAGTGACAAATTATAAATGAGTAGGCTTAAGTATACGGCATTTGTACGAACAAATCCCTTACTTCATGAAATCATTGTCAATATTACCCTCATATGAATGAATCTCTGAACTTTTACATTCTATCATTCGACTAAATCTCGGGACGAGATTTCTGTAAGGTTGGGGGACTATAACAACCCTAAATTTTCATCAATATAATATCCATCTATTAAATTAGATGCACTTTATATACCTCCTCTTTACAGGGAAATTTTTGCTTTATTTCATTATGCAACGTAACTTGCATCTCTACAGTAAACGAGCTCACACAACCTCTATCAATGCCATCTCTATCTATGTTTACATCATGTAAGCATCCTAATATGTCAAGTCTATATCCTAATATCATTTTTACTAAATACATTATCCATTTAACATACTTTTCAAAACATTATATCAAAACAAGCATTAAACGTTAAACGTTTATATCAAAACCCTAATTATATGTAATGTATACATATAAAATGAATGTACAAGCCTTTAAAGCATGTGTACAAGTATCAATGCATAACATTTGAATATCTTTACCCTCCTAAATCAAGTTACAACTTTCTAAAGCCCAATGTACAAGTCAATGATGCAAGAAAACCTAATTAGGTCATTTAAGCTCCTAAATCATGTTTAAACTTTACCACCACTTTAGTACAAGGTATAAACACTTACTACATGACTCTTAAACCCTAAACTTAAACCTTAAATCATTCTAAACCCTAATCTAAAACCCTAAAACAAAACCCTAAATTCGCTTTAACTTTAAAACTAAACCCTAAAACTTAGTCCTAAGCCCTAAACCCTAATCCTAAACACTAAATCATAATCCTAACACTAATCCTAAACCTTAATCTATCCTAAACCCTAGCCCTAACTCGAAAAATAAAGTCCAAACCCCTAAACGAGCCTTAAATGGACCCGATACACCTTTTCTTCCATTTTGACCCATTTTAAACCCAAGAACCCATCCTAGCACCTCCATGACCTCACCCTTATGTCTCCAAGCTGCTTACAAGCACCTCCCTTTTAACTCTTGGCCACCAAGCTTGCTACATCACCTCCTTGTCTTCCATTTGTAGCCGAACCCCTCCAACACCACATATCTTGCTTAGATATTTTTTTAGCTTGTATTACTCATTCATAGCTTCCATGAATCATCTATCTACAGTCCCTATCCCTTTGGTAACAAGAAAACTTGGGTACAAAGGCTTCCAAGCCCTATAGAAGCAAAGAAGCAAGAAAAACGAAGCCTTGAAGTCATTACTAGGCGTACGAACCCGAAAACCCCATTTCGACCCATTTTAGCTCAAGTAAGCCTAAGATATTGTTCCATAAGCTTATATTCATTATTATAATGTTCATAATACTATTAAGATCATATATGAACTCTTGTTTGAAGCTTTGAATCCTCAAACCCATGTGTTTTTTATTAAAATCCAAAAAATGACCCGTTTTGATTTTCTAGCTAACGAATCCTTTTTCTAAACTTTTGTTACGTTAGAACATCTTATTTTAGCTTATTCTAATAAGCTATAACCTGCAAATATCATTTGGAATCCTAAAATAAGCTTGCATTACTTTTTGGACTTGTTTTGCAAATGTTTTCATGCATAGGGGTATATATCGTAACTTTTTGAAACTTATAACTTAAGGGGCTGAAAATGTCATTCTTAAAGTTATAACTATAAGGACCTATTTTGCCAAGTTGTAAAGTTAAAGGTTTAAATTATATATACTTTATATATAAAAGACTAAACTTGTAAAAGTTTATAAACCAAGGGTATATATTGCCATTTTTGTATTCTTAAAAAATATAAAATATTATATTTTTATATTAATTATAAAAATATATATAAATATTATTCTAACTTTTGAAGAAACTTAAAACTATAATGTATCACGTTACTAGGTAGCTTCATGTAAGGGGTTTTATTTGGGTATACATTTTGACGAGTTTGCTGGATTTATGATTTAAAGTGTCATGGCTCCTCAAATGTTTACTACATAACCTCTGAATTATGATGGCCCGAACAGTGATATGATATTTTCATAATATTTCAATCAAAATGGTATTACAAGGTTTATGACATTAAACATATCCAATCAAACTAAGACTTGACATATTACCCAGGTTGTGTGACGAAGCCGTTACTTTCATTTCATATACTTTTGCCATCAATCAGATTTCCCTGTACTGTTAAGGTGAGTTCATAGCCTCGCATTTCAATCTTTTAAATGTTTTATAAACCCGTGAGGGGGATACATGCTATAAACCATGAATACAAGTATTTTCCAATTGTATGCTTTCTTGATATATTATTTCATCTGTTGTCTAAGTCCCTATTTGCCAAAAGACCCCACCATCATGGACCATTAATCACTTACGAGTGAATGCAAATATAGTGGATAGATCTATCGGGATGGACGAATCTCTTTTGTGTTAGCCGGATAGGTAACCAAACGCATTATATTTGAATTTCATAGGTATATGGCAATTACCTACACCGGGGGCCATTATCATTATATATATATATCATTATTGATATATACACAAGTCAATTTGTGTGCCATGAGCTTAGACGCAATAATACAATATTAATACTGTTTTCCATGATAATTGTATTCGTTGCAATTATTATATCATATTAACTTGTATTCAACCATTTCAAACACTTATGGGTGTATAACAACGTAACCCACTGTTTATAATAACTTGTATTCACACTATTTATCATGAACTTAAGAATTTCACTCAACCTTTGTGTTGACTTTTTTGCATGTTTATCTCAGGTAATTGAGCAACCATGGCATGGAGTGGCACGAAATTGAAGATGGCTAAACTATTATCATTCAAACTTTATGTTTTTAGATTTTAGGACCTATCCTTTTGTAAAACTCTGATGAATAAATGAATGATAACAAAATTTTCCAAAAACGTCTCTTTTGAGTCATTTTCTATGATTATGACTGTTGTACTATGAAGTAATACCCCAGATTAGCTTCCGCTACTATATTTGTTAAAATAGGGGTGTTATAGATTGGTATCAGCGCCATGGTTATAGAGAACAAGGTTAAAACCTTAACTATAACTACTTTTCTTCTTCTAGCAAAGAAAGTCCTCCGTGCCACTGCATTTCCCGAATAGTATGTAAAGATACATAATTACTATACTACCATATAAATAACTTATGTTATTTACACTGGGTTGTTACACAATTATGTCTTCATCCAACCACCCTATTATCGTCCCATCCGAATCTGATATTGAGGATGCTTTTTCCTCTACAAATGTTCCAGACTATTTCCCAGCCACACCGGGAAACACTTCTCCTGACTCTTCAAATGATTTAACTAAGTATCTTTTGGCCACACTAGTCTTCTCACCTTTAGATGATGATCTGTATATGGAAATCATGCAAGCATATGATGCTACTGATAATGAATTACGTATTCCTCCACTTCAAGCTCATATTGCTCTACTAACTATTGTGTCTCTATCTCCAATGTTATCACTATCACCAATGTTTAATTCCTGAGATTTCTTTCCTCTGGAGGAGATTTCACCACCTAAATACATTGAGACTCTTGTTGAATCACCCATTCCAATATCTCCATCTTTATCAGTAGGATCTTCATCACCAGTTAGGTCAACTACACCACCACCAGACTATTCCTTTGATAAGTCTATCTTTGCAAAGTTAGATAACTCATTATGGATCATACCGCGACCACCGGGAAGTGAACCAGTCCCCGAGTAAATCTGCAAGAGTTATTCATTGACGACGTAGGTTGGGTGATTCAGGAGGATGCATCCAAACAGGGGAGGAAAATTGATGACATTGATAAAGATGCAGAGATTACATTGGTTGATGAAACTCAGGGGAGGTATGGTGATGAAGAAATGTTTGATACAGGTGTTCTAGATGGTGATGAGGTGTTAGCAGAACCAAAAGTTATTGTTAAAGATGTGAATTTAAGTGTTGATGAAGTTACTTTGGCTCAAGCACTTGCAGCTTTGAAAAGTGCAAAAGTTCAAGACAAAAGGCCAATGTTGTAGAAGAGCATGTGTGTAGATACACAGTACTCTTTGATGTATGAACCAAGAATAGAGAGAGAATGTAGAAGGAAGGATGTATTTTCTAGTGAAAGAAACTAAAGAACATGAAATGCATTAAGGTAAAAATGAGAATACAACCAACCAACACCCTCTCCAAGGCATGGAGAGAGATTTTATACTCCAAGTATGGCCGGCCATGTGCCTTGTAAGGCTTTCCATAGGCCTTTGGGCCATATTAGCTTATAAACAAAACATTGACTAACTATGGGCTTTGTCTAGTTAATATTGGAAGTGACCAAGACTTTTCTTGTTCCTAACAATCTCCCGCTAACGGAGGTCACTCCAATTTAAAAAAAATTAAACTTAGCATACTATTCTTTGACTTTAGTCTTGAGCTCGTAGTCTTTAACTTTAATCTTTAACTTGTGTATTGTTGTAGTGATCTTTGACTTTAGGCTCGAGCTTGTTCCTTTATCTTGACTTGTTTGTGAAAAATGTGATCTTGAGCAACTTGAGATCATCAACCAAGTATAATCTCGTTTCGCCATCTTGTAATATAACAACCCAAGAATTTTCATCAAACACAAAACCTATTTTTATATTATCACAATTGTACGGGGAAATTTTTCGCTTTATTACATTAGTTGTATTGTCAATATCTCAGTATGTCATGTAACTTACATAACTAAAGTAGACGAGCTCACGCAACCTATCTATGGCCATCCTGTCTTCATATATGTCAAGCAAATATCATAAAATGTCAAGTCAATATCTTAATATGCTTATTACAAAGTACATTATTCCTATAATGTACCATTCGTAACGTTATATCAAAACGGGCTTTAAACCGTTATCGTATACCTCTAAACCCTAATTCCATGAAGGGTTAATATCTAAAGTGAATGTACAAGCTACTAAAGCAAATATACAAGTAACATAACTTCTCATTTGAAATATAAACTCCCTCCAAATCAAAGTACAAGTCCTTATAAGCTTAATGTACAAGTCATTAAGCATGACATCTAAAATAGCCGTTTTACCTCCATTTTCATTCTAATTTCTTCACCATCACTTGTGTACAAGCTACTACACTCAATATACAATGTGTAAACCCTAATTATTCTATTCATAAACTTTCATACACATTTTTAATCTTAAAACCCTAATTCAAAACTCAGAAACCCTAACCCGAGCTAAATACTACACTATGACCCCTTTCTTTGTTTTTATCCATTGTAAACCTAAACCAATACTCAAATAAGTTGTAAAAACATTAATTACAACATTTTCAACCATATTACATCATCATTTCATCATATTAACAACAGTGTACAAGAAATAAATCTAGAAAACCCTAATTGTGCCCTAATTGGAACTTTGGACCCGTTTACTCGTTTTCGCCCATTTTAAACCCGAACCACCTATAAATTCTTGTTATTAATCCTTAATAAAATCCTTAAAAGCATTAATACATCATTATTGATCAAATGTACACGAATTACAAGCTTGAAAACCCTAAATAAGCCCTAATGAACCCGAAACCTAGTTTCTTTCATTTTGACCCATTTTAACTAAGCTTTTTGCAAACAAGCACCTCCATGACTCACCTCCTTCATACCTAAGCAGCTTACACACCTTCTAAAACAAATATCTTCATCATTTATAGTTTAAAATTTGCACATGGTCTCTTGTTTCTTCATGTTTAAGCCGCGGTATCACAAGGACCATCCAACACCACAAAGCTACTTTCTAGCTCAAACAACACATCATCTAGCTTCTCCTCATCACACTCTATCCCTTACACATGTCCTCTCTTGGTCATATAACATACCTTAGCCTCCAAGCTTATTTCAACTATAAATAGGACCATAAACTCTTCATTTGAACTCATCCCCCACTTCCTCCTCTATAACCCATCATAGCAGCAATACTTTGCTCAATATGAATTCTAAGTACGATCCTAAGGAAGTCCAAGAACGAATTGAAGCATAACTAAATCAAGAAAAAGAGCTGGAGTGTTATTTAGGTACGAAGCTAAAAGTCACGATTTCCAACCGTTTTAAGCTATAAAGCTCAAAACCCAGGTTTGCGAATGTTTTCCTTTGGTAATACCACCCTTATATTGTTCATATGATCCTAAATTACTCGTGTTAAGTTCATAACTCAATTATAACTCATTTTCATTTTATCCAAAAAACGTACCACCCGAACCTAGTTTCGCGTTTTTCTTAAAACTAAATGTCTATAATGATAAATATTGTTATAATAAATTCCTAGCATGCTTAACTAATGTAAATAAACCACTTTATTGAGTAATGACGGAGATTTGAACTTAAAAACCCGGCGTTTACATTTTGAAACCCTAATTTGACCCGTTTTGCTTCCTAGCCTAACGAATCGTTATTTTAAACTTGCGTTACGTTAAAACTTCATATTTTAGTTTAGTATAACTTATAAATATCTTTTGAAATGTTAAAATAAGCTTGCATGGCAATTTGGACATGTTTTGTAATTATAATCCATGCAAGGGGTATATATCGTAACTTTCTGAAACTTATAACTAAAGGGGCTGAATATGTAATTTTATCAAAGTTATAACTATAGGGGTCTATTATGTCACTTTTCAAAGTACAAGGTTTAATTGGTATATCTTTTAAACTAGAAGGACCAAAGTCGTAAATATGCAAACTCCAAGGACTATTCTGTAACTTTTCAAACTCAAGGGTCTAAAATGTAACATTTTGAAAAAGTATAAAATCATGTTTAAAACCTTACAAGACATAACTTTAATTAATGCTTCTCGTGCTTAACATTTCCAGATATTGATTAAAACGCTTAAAACCGATCATCCGGAAGCTATATTGTACCACAATACTAGGGAGCTTCATATTAAGAGATTTCATTTTGGTATTACGTTCTGACTGAGTTGTTGGGTTTACGATTTAAAGTGCCATAGCTCCTCAAACATTTACTGAATGACTTCTGAATTATGATGGTCTGAACGGTGATACAATAATTCTAAACTTTCCAATCAAACTCATAACAATATTAGACTCTCTGAACCAAAGTTCTAGAGTACAATCTTCCTAAGACTCAACATATTTACTCAGGTTGCGTGACGTGGCTGTTTACTATCATTTTACTATATCAACCTTCCCTGGTTAAGATTGTGATAAGGTCGTCAGCTTTCATTTCAGAATAATTATTACATCTACCTATCAGGTGAGATTCATAACCTCGCCTTTACTTATTTACATGTTTTATAAACCCGCGAGAGGGATACATGCTTGTTACAAACTCTTTTACATACTCATTTATCTTATAACAATGTGATTGTTTTTCAATGACTTAGTGAGTTCATAGCCTCACTTTTAATCTCTTTAATGATATAAATAACGAATACAAATGTTTTACCAGACTATATGCTAATCTGATGTATCATTACAATCAATGTCTAAGTTATAAATCCTACAAGTCATTAAATTTGACTACAAGTCGTTAAATTGACTATGGATGTTAATCTGTTAGTATCATAAATCCTACAAGTCGTTAAATTTGACTTCGAGTTGTTAAATTGACTTTGGATATTAATGTGTTAGTTTCATAAATCCTACAAGTCGTTAAATTTGACTTCGAGTCGTTAAATTGACTTTGGATATTAATAAATCCTACAAGTCATTAAATTTGACTTCGAGTCGTTAAATTGACTTTGGATGTTAATATGTTGATATATGAGCTCTTCGAGTCGTTAAATTGACTTTGGATGATAATGTGTTGATGACATGAGAACAAGACCAATCAGACCAAACAAGGCAATAACGGGATAATACATTGTTACTATGATTCATTGCGATTATTACTAATAACGGGTATATAATAACATGACCCAAGATCATAACAATATCATTTTCATAATAATTGTGTTTATACAATTATTATACTATTACTTGTATTCAAACTGTTTATATCAAACCTATGAATTTCACTCAACCATTGTGTTGACTTTTTAGCATGTTTATCTCAGGTAATTGAGCAAGTTGCGGCACGGAGTGGCATGGAATCGAAGATGGCTGAACTGTTATCATTCAAACATGATGTTTTAGATTTTGGGACCTGCATTTTGTAAAAACTCTGAATATAATGAATGATAACTAAATTTTTCCAACAACGTCTCTTTTGAGTCATTTTCTATGATTATGATTGTTGTATCCATGAAGTAATACCCTAGATTAGCTTCTGCTGCTATATTGTAAAAATGGGGGTGTTACATGTAAACTTTGCCAACTTGTAAACTTGTGACTTTTGGACCGACATGCTCATACCATTCTTGATTTGATAACTTGAAAGCTGTAATTATGCATCTTTCTCGAAGTTCTTTAACTTTAACACTTCATCGCTTTGAGAAGGACGTACGGTATCAGAGTAGCGGAAGTCTTGAAACATGTACTTGAGCTTTCATGATGTCTTTATATTTGTCGGTCAGGTATAAGCATGTGGCTATGAATCTGTGAGTCAGCTAGAATCAAGTACCTCTATGTCCATCTTTATATATTCCTAGAATAAATCAATTAGCAATAAATCGGGGGGACAAACATGGCTTTGTAATTCGCCCGTGTTTGGTTGGAGTAACCTCTGAATCCGTAAGGATCGACCTGTGATTAGGTAGATTCAATTTAAGAAGAATCTCCTTGACAGGATTTCCAGCTGAAGTATAGAATCTTTCAAACACATTTGTATTAGATTCATCAAACTCAACATGTTCTCATTACCGAAATGTCTCAAAGCAGACAACACGATAAGAGTAAACCAGTAAGTTACTGTCTCACCGATTGAATAAGAAAATTGATTTGAAAATCAATCGACGTGTCACTTGCTAAAGTGGTTTTGTGACACATCGAGAGTTTTAAGCAATTCAAAAATTCATTAATCGTCGATCCATAACCTGGAACAAGTTTGATTCATAAGAATCGCACCATTGTTGCTTTCCAGTTGTCACAAGTTTGATTCATAAGAATCGCACAAGTCACCTACCATGAGCTTGTTTGATGTTGGCTCAAGCAGGATTTCCATCTTCACTGTGAATACTTAAGTATCACTCGGATGTTCTGGCAAAATCACAAGGATAATGCGTAGGACTCAAATGATATTACTAGTTTTCACAATGTGTGAGAAACTAGTTTATAATGAATAAGTGTCCTAATGAGATTTATGGATGATCTCTTTTGGCTCTAGACTCAGTAGTGCACTTTGTTTTTAGTGATTGGAGGCTGGAGCAGACTGCCACCTTTTCAATATCAACTAACTCAGAGTGAGGAAGTTGATAGAAATGCGTGTAATCTCTATGAGAAATGAAACAAGAGTCTGTTGAGAGACCTTGAGTGGCTAGGGAGGGTTGTGCATAGCATCACTGGGTTCATGACTGTCTTTAATGTCAGAAAACAACTTAGTGTTTCCGACAGATTATGTATTGACCCGGTTTCTACCTAAAGTGTAAGGAGGGTTTCTTTCTTTTCACCCTTTATCTTAACTTTTCTTTTTCATTCTTTAACCCCTTCAGTGCTTACCAAGACTTCATGACTATTACCTTGTTGGGTTATTCCAGTAATAGCTCCATCTCAGTCGGTACTCTTCCTGATTCTCACTTTATCTCCTTTTGTATCATACCTAAGGACTTCTACACTATCTAGTGGATATCCCTAGGTAGATCCCTCCGGTTCTGGCTGGATCATGGGATTTGAATACCTATGCCTAACCACCTTATAACTTCATAAATTTAAATACATGGTCGGTCTTTTGGGTATTTCATCACAATCCTTACAAAATGTTTGAAAAGTTTGATAAAAGTGTTTGATATAAATATCAAAAGATTTAACACTTTGAAAGTTTTTTCATTATCACTAAAAACTCCCCCTTAACATGTGCATCGATATCGTAGTACATGCTAAGTGTAGAGTGCACAGAGTCCATTATATGTGATCACATTTCGATACAAGTTAGATTCAGTTTAATCACATTTTCTCCCCTTATCCAAAATGTTAATCTCTTGATATTTTGGATATCAATTAATTAAACGTTCGGGGATAAAATATTATGGAATAACATATAGGAACATTTTAATGCTCCCCCTCAAATTGTGAGGTGTATTATATAGTGTTGAGTATGAAATTTTGAAAGTTTTTGAATTTTGTGTTGTGAACAATTCTCGAAAAAATCATCATACTCGAACACCATATAAGCCAAATCTTTTACTACTTATTTATATATTCACAAAATTATTATGTACGAGGATGGACCTTTTATTGATGAGGACAACATATGATAAATCATATAGTCCTTTATAGCAGCCGAAGGTCTCCCTCGTACGGTCTCCCACCAATAAATCTTTCCAAACTCCTCATTATCCTCCTCGACTTGAGTTGTTTGTTAATCGCCTGAATCATAGCTGCTGCTCGTTCCCTGTCACTTTGTCTTCATATTGTCTGTGGTAGATATTCCATCCTAATCCCTTTCAGATGATCATTAAGAGCAGTCCGAACATCATCGAGTGTACTGTCACTAAACTTGTGGAGTTCATCAATACGCATCTATTTGTTCTTCTTGTCTTTGTTCTGATAGATGAAACCTCTAGGATTGGAGTATGTTGTATATGCATCCCTTCATTTAAGATCAGATCTATACGTATCCGACTTTGTGATGTTGAGCTTCTTTTGGTAACTCTCAACACCTAATTGAAGATCTTTAACATGCCTTTGGATGACAATACTTCTTGTAAACATTCGCAAAGAGACACTAAAAGCTAGACGTTCTTCAACGTTGAGATTTGTCAGCTTGCCTTGAACAAGAAGGATCAGCATGTCTTCGATGTCTTGAAGGCGAAGCCTTTTGAAGTCGCCTTCCTTGAATGTATATAGGTTGACATCTTCTCTACGAATGGTGATCCAATCCAAATGTTTGTAACCATGCCATTCGACAATCTGAAGCTTCGTAACAGCAATGATTCGACGTTTGTAGTAGACATCACGAGCAGATTCCCTGTTAGCAGCAAATCCATAGAATTGTTGACGTTTGCGCCCCTAATGTGAGATTCCATAGAGAGCATATTTGTCGTAGTTGACCGTTATTTGACTCCACATTATGTTAGGGACCAACTCTTCAATCTATTTGATATGACCATAAATCGCAGCCTTGGTCTTCGTAACGGAAGTTGCATAGGTTTGGCTTGAGACACCACCACATAGATACACAAGGTCGTTGTTGATGAAGTGATAAAACGGTATAACTTGACGACCGCGAGAGTTAGGTATCAATGGTAGTGGCTTTCGCAGATCATGAGGATATTGCTGTCCTTCAAGGTTGTTCCAGTCTAGTTTCTTCGTAGTTGCCTTGTAGACTTCTTCAAAGAAGTATTCAAGTTTGACCAGACTCTTGCATGTGCCTTTCATAAGCTCAAATGTTGGACCGACTAATAATTCAGGAGTTAGAGTATTAACTTTAAGCCGGTTCATCACGAATGTTGAGAAGTCAAGAGGAGTGTCCATTAGCTCATTAAACGACTCACATGGATCTTCCATCTGGGCCAAAGAGCTTAGCCAAGGTTGAATAGGTCCATGTGCCTCAGGCAAAGTCTTGTTCCAATCACGATCAAGAGTAGGAGGTTTGGCTGGTTTCTGAAACCAATCAGGAAGCTGAGAGGTCTCTTCATTGGGTTGATCTTCAGTAACTCCTGTTTCGAACTCCTAATGTGCGGGTTCTTCCAAATCTTTGGTAGTGTGCATTGGCTCCTCTGCTTGAGCAGATTCACCAGCAAACTTGTGATATGATTTGGACCCTTCAGTTGACTTGCCAGTTGTCTTGGAGGTCTTTTCTTTTGGTGCACTGGTAGACTCTGGTTCTTTTCTAGCTCTTCTTCTCTTGGACCCTTGGTTTGATCCAGCGAAGGGTTCTTCGTCTTTATCCTCATCATCTCTACGTCTTTTAAATGAAACAATATCTCCATAAGTGTTAAGTATGAGCTTGTCACTATCGTAAGCGTCAACCAGTGCTTTGTAGAGATTCTTTTATTCATCAGATCTGTGGATTGACTTATTGCTCTCCATCTTGTCTATGAGAATCTTCTCCAGCTCTAATTCAGATAGGTTGGCGGCTACAGCATGAGATGTCTTAGATTTATTGGATAAACAAGTCAGAACCTCAGCTTTGAGTTGTTCATTGACAATCTTCTTAATTTTTTGCAAAATCTTAGAGACTTGAGCTTTAACTTGTTCCTTGACTTGATCCTTGATTATTTTCTTAATGTTATCATCAAGTTTGTTGATGAAGTATGTATTTTCAGCTTGAGCTTCATCTCTGAGTCTTTTGGATTATAACTGAACAACTGTTTTGACGGCTTCATGCATTTTGTTGGCAAGGTACGCATCAACAATGCCGAGAATTAAAGAAACTACTACAGCAAATTGATTAGTTTGATTGAACTCTAAGAAGTTGTTTTCCAATGTTTTTAGTTTGTGGTCAAACCCGAATAAAGAGCCAAAATTGGGAAGATCTTGTAGGGAGGAGCTTGGAATAGTTGCTGGTGTAGGAACTGGTGTTTGTTATGAATGTGTGATGAGAGGAGTGGGTGGTGGAGGAGTGGTTGTTACAGACAAGAGAGGTGCCTCAACAATAGAAGTAATCGGAACATCTACCAAAGAAGTTGACTCAGTGTTAAGATTGAATATAGAGTCAATACTTGTATCTGGACTGTGGTTGAGCATGTTAGAAACAAAGCTAGATGACATAGAAGAACTCTGTTGTTGACCTTTAGGATTGACCGGAGCGGTGATTATCACATGAGTATCTTCTGTTTCTTGAGTAGGTTGAACATTGGTCTGTTGAGCATTTGTCATTTCAATATCTCGTCCTTCCAGATTGACGTTCATGTCCTTGTATAATTCATTTGATTCGACCTCTTCATTTGTCTCCTTTTCATCTTGTTTGTCTCCCTCAACATTCTCACCTTGAATTTCTTCATCACTGTCTTCATCATCAGTGGATTCAACATAAGAAGGTGTTTGAACCCGAGGATCAAAGCTATCTTCTTCTTTATCTTCTTCATCATGAGTAGAAAACTTGGGATGAACGAAGTCATCACCATCGTTGTCTGAATCAGTTTACTCATCATCACCACCTTGTTCTTCTTCATCATGTTCATCATATTTCTGTCCTTCATCGTCTTGATTATCAGCATCGTCATTATCATCATCATTGTCATCATCATCATTCATGGCTACTTCATCATCATCCTCCTTTTCACTGGACTTCCAAGAGATTTGCTCGTCATCAGATTCATATGTTGGTACATCGGGAACCCCTGGTTTAACACCAGTTTCTTCATCTGCACCTGAACCGCTGACATGAGAGCTGTGTTGTTGTGTCTTGCTTCTTTCGAGAGCAATCTTCATTTGTTCAGCTTTAGACAGGGCTATCTCAGATAGAGTCTCCAATCCTTGAGCAGGTTGCTTCTTCTTTCCTGATTTAGTCACCTTAGCAGCAGATTTGATTCTTTTACCGAAAGAAGCTTTAGATGCTTGTACAGTCTTCTCCTTGGTAGTTCGACGTACATACTTCAGTTTTGGAATCGCCTTTCCAGTAGCAAAAGCGTAGTAAGTCTTGTACGCTTCAGATTCTTTCATTGCTTGAGTGGTTAAGTTATCAGGAAGAATGGCACATATTTTTGGACAACTTCATGCTAAGGGATGAATCTCATGGTAGTGAGAATAGGATCATCATTAGCCATGTTCTAGTCCACTTTGTTTCTTCTTGGAATGGATTGATCTTGTGACATGAAGTGATTGGTGATGACTTTGGTGAATCTTGGGTAGAACATGTACTTGTTCTTCCGTGATTCCTTTTTCTCGATTTGAAAAACTAGGTCTTCCCATAGGAGGTAGGCATAGTCAACTTTTTGCTAGTGATATAAAACCCAAAGGATTTGAGCCCTAGAGAGACGAAGTGAATCAATTCTAGTTACTTTACCGCTAAGACATTTTTTTATGATAGTTCCGAATGTTCTCCAAGGTTGAGGTAGAATATCCACTTTGACATCAGATAGTAATTTGATGTTTTCGGGGTAGCCAAGTTCTCTCATGAAAGTAAGTATTTCCTCTTCAAATAGAGGATCTACAAACTGCTGTCTAGGAAGTTTTGGATAAATCTGTAGCATATTTCTGAAAGTATCCAGATCAAAAGAATATATCTCTTTGTGTTTAGCTTGAATATGATGGAATGCTTGTGGTAAGAGGTAGAAGTCCAGAATTCATGCATGTAGACAGCATGGACACTTGTAGTGATCAAGAAAGCTGGATAAAAAGGAGTATGAGAAAGAACACCCAAAGCAACTTGAAAGCTGGGTTCTTTAGGCTTGAATGTGGTGCTCAATCTGTAGTAGCAACTTCCAATCTGTAGACGTTGTTCCCGTGGAACGAGAACATCGTCTAGGGCTTGTTGTTGTTCTTTTGTGATACTCATGATTCTACTAAGAAAGAGTCGATACAGTTTATATAAATAAGTTTATATAAGACACTATATATAGAGACCATTTTTAGGATTTGGCACTTAAGATATGTAACACATTTAGATAGCTAATCATGGAAAGAGTGAACTTAAATTGGCTTAGTTAAGTTAATCCAATTTTAACTTGATTAGATTCCAAAGATAATCATTTTTAAATATGCTACCTAACATAAGTTTCAAGGCACCTTTTGTTTAGAATCTAAGTGTGTATGATAATTAGCCTTTTTGTAACCATTAATCATGTTTGAATCTGGCTGCTTAAGTGAAAAACTGCTAATTTGGTCACCATTGAGGACAACAAATTTAGACATAGTTGTAAATTACGAATTCGGATACTAAAAGATACTGCGAATTCGGACCCTAAACCAAACTGCGAATTCGGACCCTAAACCAAACTGCTAATTGGACCCTTAACCAAACTGTAAATTTGGATTTTAAAGGTACTGCAAATTCGGGTTCTTAACCAAACTGTTAATTCAGATTCTAAAGGTACTGCGAATTCGGGTTCTTAACCAAAATGCTAATTCGGATTCTAAAGGTGCTGCGAATTCAGGCCCTAATGCAAACTGCAAATTTAGATACTGAAAGCAGTCTGCAAAATCGAGTATAACTAACAATTGCTAATTCGTACACTAAAGGCATACTACGAATTCGGATGGAACATGGAACTGCGAATTCATGGACTACTAGGACTGTGAATTAGGTTATGTCTAAAGATTTTGAATTTTAATTCAAGTTTTCAATCGGTTTTCCACCTCAAAATTCAATCATTTAGCCACATAGAGTCTACAAAAAAACATTATATCAACGTACAAGCACAGATTCATCAACCTTTTTCCAAACGAGCATTCAAATCCAAAAATCCATTAATACCCAATAATCGAACACCTCATTTATGTGATTCAAAGCATACACACATTCACTAACTCCTTAAACATTTATCCATTGCAAACCCACAATCTTTTTCAAAAAAAATAAATCCAAAAACGCATATATCGACACACAAAATCCAACAAATCAAAGGCATATGTTTACATTATTCAAAACTGCTATGCACGAATCATTAACACCCTTATATGAACAAAACCCCTCTATCAATTTGAGTTTTTACTCAGTTTCAATTTTTGAAGAACCCTAATTGAATACTTAGGGTTTTTCTTGATCAAATCCTTATAAAACATGATTTAACTAAGTTGTAGGTTCATTAGGATGTAAGGAACATAGTTCAAAATATACCTTAAGCATGAAATTGATATGAAGTGGAGTATGAAGGTGTGACGATCGTGTGGAGGGTTTTGAGAAAGAAAAAGATTAAGCGTGGTTGGTGTGTGTGTGTTTGATCGTGAAAAAGGGGTGGGGTGGGAGTGTTATAAAACTAATTAGGTTTTTGACACTTTCACCCCCTAAACTTTGAGTTCTTTTCCATTTTTAGATATGAGATTGTATAGGCATAAAAAAATTAGCACAATGGCGCATTTAGTCCCTATACCTAACAACTTAAACTTGCACATATTCTCACTCAAGGAATAAACAAATAACATATAAGGCACACATAAGCTAAATTTAATTAACTTTCCTTAAAAAATGATATTCAGTTATTGTTTAAAAACCTTTATCCCTTTTATCAAATGACTTTCTGAAGAAGACATTTGACATTTTGTCTCCCTCAAACAATGACCCGTTTTCTATTTAAAGAGCTATAGTCATTTTTTTGAGAAGTCAAATGTCTGAAAAAAACATTTTCTGATGAAGCAATGTTTTTATTCATGAAAAACAAACACCAATTGTAAATAAGATTTCTCTTATTTATACACATAAGTGCACTAACACGTACACTCATGAAATATAGGAAGCACGGGTTATGATGCAAAGTAATCACAAGCCTTTGCATGGTCATAAAGTAGACCATGCCCGAGAATAAATTCCCGTTGTGAGGTCAAGTTTTCTTTTTGAAAAACTTGCTTTTAAGATGAAGATCGGATTGCTATCAGCAATAATAGCAAGCCATTTGGCAGGTTTTGAAAAAAATTGAAACTTCTGCTCGAACTTCATTTACAACCTCGTATCATTATTGAATGAAATTTCTAAGACCGTAAATGTTATCGATTTTCAGAAGACATGCCATTATTAAGACATCCATTATTACTTTGTTTACCTATTAAATATGTGACATAACCGAATACATAGTTCATTTAAGCTTGACACGTAGGGACTAATAATGACTAGTTACAATAGTTAAGTGTCACTAGGACTATAAATACCCCCTCCATACTTCCATGGAGGGGTGAAGCTCACATTTGTAAAAGTGTGTGTGTGTGTTCTCTCTCTAACACATACACTCTTCCTATCTCTTTATCCTTTATTCTCTAATAAAATGGCTTTACATTTATTTCACTTTACCATACCTCCGGATCAGTTTTATTCCTTGTGTTCATATGTCATTTATTATTTACAATTGGCATCAGAGCTGCAGGAGTGTATTGTGTCATGTTTGTTGTTTCTCGGTACTCTTCATACACTGTTCATCCCACATTTTAGGTTTGTTCAAACTCGGTTACTGTTCATCTATTTTTGTGTTTTTTTTAAGATCAAATTGTAACAGTTGTATATGTGCTTATTTGTTAACATCTCGGTTGTGTTTTATGCAATCGAGATAGCCAAATTACGGTTTTATCGTATTTTGGTAACAATTAAGTACTAATTTCGGATCTATATCACTTTCGGAACTGTTAAAAATTCAAACTCGGTAGTCAAACTCAGTGAGCCCAACCGGTCATTACCGAGTCATATCAGACCAAAGAAAAAACAGAAATGAACTGATTGTTGTAGGAGTCATTTCATGAAGTGCGGGTCCTGAACTGCTGTGTTCAGAAGCCATTGAAGTCAGCTCATCAAAATCTACATGAATTGTTTCGATGATTCGTCTGGTATATCGGTTGTAAATTTGAAATGCTTTCTTTGTGGGTGCATAGCCAATGAAAATACCAATATCAAGTTTCAGTTGTAACTTACCTAAGTTCTCACTATCATTTGTTGGATAGCAGAGTCCACCAAATACATGGAAGAATGATAAGTCGGGAAGTTTGTCATGTAAAAGCTCATATGGTGTTTTGCCCTGACGAAGACGTATGATGGATCGATTTTGGGTGTAACATGCGGTAGCAACTACTTCTGCCCATAAGATAATGGAGCTTTTGCATAAATCGACATTGTGCGGGCAGCTTCAATTAGTGTACGATTACGTCTTTCAACGACACCATTTTGCTATGGAGAGCGAGCAACAGATGTTTCATGAGAGATGTCAACCTTCTCATAATATTCACGCAAAGTTTGATTAACAAACTTAGTTCCATTATCTGTTAGATTCGTCAGATAGGCACTTTAAGCCGCACTTGAATCATCGTGAGAAACTTGATTATGAAATATGAGGCTTTATCTTTTGATCTTAAGCACTTTACCCATGTAAATCGAGAGTAATCATCGACAATGACGAGGATGTACTTCTTCCCATTAACACTTGCGATACGCA
>BQNB010010238.1:49526-73791 GCA_026074375.1 Tanacetum coccineum
CAACAATGCATTTTCTTCCCCACCAACTCCTGATGCTCTTATCAAGTTTGTCAACGATCTGGGTTATCCGAGAGTTGTCAGAACCTTATCAGATGTCGTGACTAATGACATGTTTCAACCGTGGAGAGCACTCACAACAATCATTAATTTGTGCCTTACGGGAAAGACTTCAGGGTTTGAAAGACCAAGGGCTCCAATGTCAATCGATCCCATATCAATTATGCAGAGAGGATGTGGGAAGAATTCACCCAATCCATCCATACTTTCATTGAAGACAAAAAGAATCTAGCACAACATACTCAGGGTAGGAAGAAAGCCACTCTTATTGTGATCCCGAGTGTTAGGTTCACCAAGCTGATCATCTATTACTTACAAAGCAAGCACAAGTTCTACCTGAGACCAGGTTCTCCACTTTACTTGCCTAATGAAGAGGCTGTTCTTGGATATCTCAAGTTTAGTGCTAAGGGAACCAAATAGGAAGCCTTTGGGATGCCTATTCCGAATGATCTTATCACTGATGACATTCGAGGTAAACAATACTACAATGCTTATCTAGAGAAAGTTGCTAAGCATCAAAGATATCTTGCTGGTGAAGAAGTTAGTGATCCTGACTCTCCTGTACCTAAACGTGCTAAGGCTACCAAACCTAAAACAGCCAAGCAATCTAAGCCCTTAGCACCTAAAGCAGCACCAGTCACAAAACTTGCAGCCGTCAAGGCCTCCAAGTCTTAACGACCCAAACCTGCACATGCCAAGCCTCAGGAAAAGAAACAAAAGCTGGTTACGGATACATCTAAGGAGCCATCTCCAGCCAAACGATCCAAAGCTGGTAAGGTGGTGAAGAAGCTAACAAAAAAGAGCTCTCTTCAGTTGGTCGATGATTTTGTTGACGATGGTGTTCCAGAGAATGAACCCAGGGTTGGTGATGAAGAGGCTGATCTGCAAAAGGCATTAAAAGAAAGCTTAAAGGAATTTCACTCGGCTCGTCAGGGTCCACTTCCATCGGTGGTGATCAGGGAACCTGAATCTGGAAAATTTCAACCGCTTCCAGAGGTTCAAGGAAAGGGTAAAGAGAAAGTTAATGATGAACAAGTTGCCCTTGATCTACTCAACCTTTAGACTCCAAAGAAAAAAAGCCCTGCAGATCAGTACATCTTTCAGAGGCGTACTTTT
The DNA here is from genome assembly GCA_026074375.1 of Tanacetum coccineum. NCBI lineage: Eukaryota > Viridiplantae > Streptophyta > Magnoliopsida > Asterales > Asteraceae > Tanacetum > Tanacetum coccineum. The sequence goes on from BQNB010010238.1 coordinate 50,700, forward strand.
ACATAAACTGAACCCACTGGTCATGATGAATCTTCCTTATTATATGCTGAACTTGGGGTGACAAACAGTGAGACGGATTTTGATGAAGAAGTACCGGGGATTGTTGCTGGAGTTCAAGATGAAGGCCAGGCTGGACCAAACCCTGGTGAACATGATGAAGGTCAGGCTGGACCAAACCCTGGTGATGCTGAAGCGTCTCAACCTCCATTAAGTCATGTTGTTCATGCTGGAGCAAACCTTGAATACATGAATCTTGAAGCCTCTGATACTTCAATTCAACCAAACCCTGAGCAAATGGATGAAGAATTCACTACAACGGCCTATCCAGATGTTCAGGAGAACCTTAAACTCCCAACTGAAGGTGAAGTAAGACTTGAGGAACCTGCGAGCTCAGCTGGAACCCTATCTTCTCTACAACATCTTGATAAGGAACTCAGCTTTGCCGATCAGTTCCTTGTGGAGAAGTCACAGGAAGCCGAACCTGAGAAAAACAATACTGAATCGGAGGTTCAGTCAATGGTCACTGTTCCCATTCATCATGACACCTCTTCTGTCCCTCTAATGACCACCTCGGTTATTGATCTCACAGTCTCTCAACCTGTCCCCACAATGGTTCAAGCACCACTACCAACATTAACAACAACTGCAACATCAACAACAACAACGATAGCAACAACTTTTCCTCTACCACCTCAACCACAACAAGGCTCTTCAGATTCGATCTTAATTCAGCGTATCGGTGAGCTTGAACAACATATGGCGGATCTGGTACAAGCCAACTTAGCCCTGGAGGAATGGATAGACAAACATGGGTCCAGATTGTACAAACTAGAGAATCTTAATATCCCTCATCAGGTGAGCAAAGCGGTGGATGAAGTCGTCACGGATGCTGTTGACTAAGCTATTCAAGCTCCTCTCAGGGATCGCTTTAGAGATTTGCCAGAAGCTGAAATGAAAGAGATTCTTCACCACTGCATGTGGGAATCCAACTCCTACCAAGCTCATGGCGACCATAAGCAGCTGTATGAAGCTCTAGAGAAGTCAAGTGCCTGCGACCAAACTGACCAGCTCTTAACTGATTTGGCTGAAGCACGAAGAAAGAAGAAAAAGAGACATGCTTCACCAAAAACACCACATGGGTCTCTACCTCATCAGCCACCTCCTCCTCCATCACCAGCAGGTTCATCTGGAACTCCAAGAGCTTTTGGAGCTTCTGGATCGGCTCAATTGCCTCCTCCTCCTCCACCTCCATCCACCAACCAGAGTGATCAGTCTACAAGCACCGTGGCTCCATGCTCTTCAAAGACAGCTGCTTCAGCTGAATATACGGCTTGGACGACTACTGACACAAGATTCAAGCCGTTTGTCTTATCAATTCCTGAAGAGCTACATATGGATGATGATACGACTCATGACGAACAGTTACAGTCGTCTGGTGATGAAGACATCGGCCATGATCATATTCCCACGGTGAACCTAAGGCAAAATTGGTGGAAGCCACTTACTAAAGACAGACTTGCTACACCAGAACCTGCCTTGTCCATCCCATCATCTGATCTGCCTGTCCCAGTGAACAACTAGGCATCTGCTCTTGCGTCCACCTATGCACCTCCTCTAGAGAACTTGTTACTTGCGCAGACTGGTGACATGGCAATCTTTATGGACTGGTTCTGCAAAAAGCAAGGGATCACTGAACTTAAACACCAAGACCTAGAAGGCCCTGCATATGAAATTGTCAAAGTCTTCCATCCTAATGTGATTCATCTTCAGTACCAAATGGAAGAATGCCATAAACTATTAACCGATCAAGTGGACGAGTCGATCCTCAGGTATAATGTCAACAAATCTCTACCACTAGGTGGTCCACCAGGTCAAGTCACAATACAATCTGACTTCTTCTTCAACAAAGACTTAGAGTATCTACGAAGATGAAGGCAGCCTATTATCCTGATCCTGGCTTAGAGCAGATGGTACCCGATCAGATGTGGATTGAAGAGGAATGCAAGTATGACATCGCTGCTATGTATGGTATTTCTCATTGGTGGTTCCAAAGACAACGATTCTACATTGACAAACACACATCTGAGGGTGATCGTAGAGCTGTACAGACTCATATGCGCATCTTAAGTGTTGTCAGAATTGAAGTCTTCTCCTTATATGGGTACGATTACATGAAGACGATCGTTCTTCGTAAAGTTGATCTTAAAGAATATACTATTGCGGAAAGGGACTTCAAATATATGTACCCTAGTGACTTCTGTACTTTTCAAATCTTCAAGGTCACCTGAACCGTCTACCAACCAAAGATAAGAAGATTCTCACTACTGCTGTCAACTTATGGACCAAAAACTTAGTTATAAGACAACGCGTAGAAGACTTCTAGTTAGGGATTAAAAGCTACTAGACGCAGCTAAACCTCACCAAACCTTGATGGGATGCCACTGGCTTTGAGTTCAACATGACTTCACAGTAATTAACTCTCCAAGGGCCGTCACATTTAGGGATAAATATGGGGTTCTAATGATCATGCGGTTCAATGAGATCCACAAGTTCAGTGACGACACTCTGCAACAGATTGATGAGGCATTAGACTACCATGTCAAGGAATTCAAGGTAAACAGGATGAATCCGAGTTTGAACACACGGTTTTGGATAAGGAAAGATGTCAACAGGAGAAAGGAGTTCATGTTTGCCATACAGAAACAGCTTAAGACAAGGAGAATCTTTCGGAACCTGGAAAGCTTTATTGGTGGAAGGATAAGAGAGGGAGACTACAGACTGCTGAAGAGAACCGAATGATCACATCATCTCGGCAATCAAGGTCCATCTCGTGTGGGGTATTATTATTATATATGTTGTTGTAATATGTACATAATAAAGTAGTGATTACAATGTATTTTGTATCCGTATACTCAGTTATAATATGTTCCATCATAGGCTTGTATAAATCAGACACAGTTTCTCCTAAATTTTCCTAACTTAAATCAATTGAGACCTAAAATCTCAACGGGTTTGAAATTTTTGATCGGGGGAGAAAATGTGATTTAACTATGAAAATCTGATAAAAATGTGATCTTTTGGACTCAAGTGTAGGCTCTCCCATATGTGCTAAACCTTTTCGAATATCGATGCACATATTGAGGGGGAGCGAATGGTGTATGATGGCAATTGTGGAAATACCAAAGACCGACCCTGTAATTACTTTATCGGAGTTATAAGGATGGTAAGGTTAGGTACTCGATCCCACGATCCCGCCAGAGCCGGAGGGATCTACCCAGGGACAATCCACTAGTTAGTGTAGAAGTCCTTATGTATGATTACAAAAGGAGTAATGTGAGAATAAGGGAATAGTGCGGACTGAGATGGAGCTAGTACTGGAACATACCCAACAAGGTTCTAGTAATGAAGTCTCGGTAAGCACTAAAGGGGTTGAAGAATGAAAAAGAAATGTTAAGATAAAGGGTGAAAAGAAAGCATCCCTCCTTAAACATTAGGCATAAACCGGGTCACTACATATGTTGTCAGTATCACATGGTTGATTGCTGACATTGAGGACAAGTATCATGGACCCGGTGATACGCTGTACAATCCTCCCTAGCCACTTAAGGACCCTCAAAGGATTCTTATTTCATTTCTCATGGAGATCAATACATTTCTATCGTCTCTCTCACTCCGAGTTAGATGATATTGAAAAGGTGGCAGTCTGCTCTAGCCTCCGACTACTAAAACCAAAAGTGCACTATAGAGTCTAGAGCCATAAGATCATCTATAAATCTCGCTAGGACACGAATACAAATTATGCTTGCTTATCATACACTGTGATAACAAGTAAGATCTTAAGAGTCCTATGCATTATCCTCGTGGTATTGCCAGAACATCCGAGTGATATGAAAGTACTCACAATGAAGATGGAAATCCTTCTAGAGCCTACATCTAACAAGATCTTGGTAGGTGACATGTGAGATCCACTATGGATTAAACTTGTGACAAATGGAAAGTAACGATGGTGCGATTCTTTACGAATCAAACTTGTTCCAGGCAGTGAATTGACGAATAGTTTTTGAAAAACCTTTCGATGTGCTTAACAACTAATTTTCGAGCACATTGACTGTGTATATCTTTCAAAACAAATGTGTTTCTGATGAAATTTGATTCTGTGCTATAAAACACTCTTGATGTGTCACAAAAATACTTTCTCAAGTGATACGTCAATTGATTTTCAAATTAATTTTTCTCATCAATCGGTAAGACAGTAACTAACCGATTCACTCTTATCATGTTGTCTGCTTTGAGACGTTTCGACAAAGAGAACAGGAAAGTATGGTGATTCTGATGGTTGTACATTAGATGATCCGATACTTATACTGGAAATCCTATCAAGGAGATTCTTCTTAAGATAAATCTACATGATCACAGGTCGGTCCTCATGAATCCGGAGGTTAATCCAACCAGACTCAGGCGAATGATAAAGCCATATTCGTCCACATGCTTTATTGCTAACTGTTTTATTACAGGTTTACGTAAAGATAAAGATGGAGATACCTCATTCCAGTGGAGTCAATTCACAACCCCATGTTCACACTTAATGTTACTAATCAAAGACATCATGACAAATGAAAGACCTACAACACAGCTTCCGCAACTCTGATGAGTATTCTCATGATCCAGAAAAGTGTGAGCATGCGGGTCCGAAGGTCACAACATCACATGAAGGCAATACTCCACAACAAGGATGATTAAGAGATTTACTGTAGATGATGATCTCAAAGAAAGCTCAAAGATCACACAAGTCTAAGGAACAAAGCTCAATGATCACTACTTGCAGTACAGAGACTAATCTTGAAGAATCAAAAGACTACGAGCTAGAGTCAAAGATCAATTCAAAGATAGCTAGGATTCGATTTGTATTTTCTGGGGTGACCTCCCTTAGGGGGAGATTGTTAGGATTATGAAAATCCATGTAAAAGACTCGGTCACCCCGTGTAATGTCTAGCATAGGTTAGCTCGTAGCCTTAATATTAATCGTTTAATTACCGTATGACTTATGGTGTTGGGCCGGGTCTTTACCCACATGTTAGCCCACTCCATAGCCCACTTAGGGGCACAAAACTCATGTATATATACCCCTTTCCAGCCATGGGAAGGGGTTGGTTGATCATTTTATAATACACACACATACTTTTGGACAACTTTAATTAAGCCTCATAAGCTGTTTTCAAAAGTCTTCAAAGTATTAAAGTCATTTTTTATGTTTTGAGTAACTATAGTTTAAGTTTGTGAGGTTTAAATTTTATAATTTAGCTTCTTGGCCAAGGTTTTAATTAGGAGTCTTAATTTTGTGCTTTCATGCATGGTAAAACCTTATAATGCAGTAGGATGTAGGTCTTTAAAGTTCACTTCACTTTTGTTAAAAATCTGTCAACTTTTGTTAAAAATGCCATTTTACAATTTTTAATTTTAAGTTAGTTAGAATCATTGTCAGAATCTAGGTTTATTAGCATAAGCTTATTGGAAGTTAAGCTCAGTCTGTTTCAGCTTGTTTTTCAATTAGGGGATAATTTGCAGGCTTATTCAAAAGTGGCTTTTAGCCCCATTTTCTAGTCTAAAAAGTGCCCTGGTGCAAAACAGTCTCCTTCTCAGCACTTTATTAGCTTATTTTTGAGTTAAGCCTTAGTGTTTCTTGGCTTTTCTAGAAAGCCCATAAGCTCTTCTATAAGCCCTTTAAGCCTTTAGCACCATAGGTCCCTTTAGAGTACTTATTTTTAAGCCCAAAGGTGCCTAGTTGCCTATTTGGTTCCTGTTTGTGGCCAAAAGTGCTTAATAGCTTATCTGAGCTTATAGCCTTTTGGTTTTGCTTAAACTCTCGTGTTTAGAATACTTATTAGGTCTATAGTTTATAAGCTCCTTTCATTTTTAGCATATTTAGATTAAAAAGCAAAAGTTTTAGTTTAACTTAAAAACCACAAAAAATTGCGAAGTGCCTGAACTAGCTTTTTCATAGCTTATTTTAAGTTCAAAATACTTTTTGATTATTGATTTATATATACTTTTGGCCAAGCTTTTAGGTTTTGTAAGTCAATAGTCCGCAAGATTCTATTTAGAAGCTTAAAAATAAGCTAGAAAAGTGGCCCAAGGTCTGTTTGGCCATAAGTTTTATCCAAATAAGCTTATTTGTTCTTTTTAGCTTTATACTTGATGAATTGGCTTTTTTGTGTTGATATTCTATGTTAGGATATTTTTAAGTCTTTCAGCTTTTGCAGCTGATATATAGCTTCTTTGGAGCTTATTTTCATCCTGGCTTATAATTTCAAATATTTAGTTTTTAGGGGATTGTACTATTTAGCTTAAGTGTAGCTTATATCTTTGCTTATCTTGTTCATAACTTAATAGGGTTAGTAGTTTTATTCTATCTTGGTTATTTGTGCGTATTTGCTTATTTGTGCAAAAGGAAGCTTGGCCAGCACTAACTAAAGTTAGTACGCTTAGTGGAATTTTCAGTCTTATTCAGCTTATTCGGCCTGCTTTTTGAAGCATATTGTGGGCTTATTAAGACTAGCCAAGGTCCTTTGTGCAGCTTATTTGATAGTCAAAAGCTTTTTGAGTCCTAAATTAGCTTAACAGTTAGGCTTGTTTCCATTTTAAGCTCTTAAGCATTCTGTCTGTTTTCTTTTGTGTTTTTTTCAGCTTATTCATTAAGTTTCATAAAAAAGTCCAAGTTTTAAAAGTGCTTATTTTTATGTGTTTAACAAGTCCTAAAAGAAAATTTTTGAAAAAAATAAAAATAAAAAAGGGAAGGTGGAAGTCTCAAGTGAGCATGGCTCGAACCTGAGACCTCAACCCTCTTATACACCACACACACAACCATCTGCCCTTGGGACTTCTTCGTGTATCCATCTACACAATTAAATACTTATACACATTTAGCCCAATAAGCCTTATAAGCTGTTTTTGCTTTTTAACAGCTTATTGAGATAAGCTGTGTTCCCCAACTTATTTTTCTTAGAATCGTCATAACTTTAGCTATTTTTTTGTATTTTTTTAGATTTTTATATAAACGTTTAGTATTTTTTATAATTTATTTTCATTAAAAACTTAAAAAATTCATAAAAAATAAAATAATAATCAGAAAAATATGAATCTTTTTTTTAAAATTTTCTTTTATCACATAGTTTCTAGGAAAAATATTAGTGCTTTCGTAGGGTCATTTTTGTAAAAATTCAATTTTTAAAGAACGGGATTCGATCCCGTTCTCGTTTTTACGCGTTTTTAGCCTTAATCACCTCCGTTTTTAATCTAGTTTTTTTTAATCTTTCTTTTTAGTCATTTAGAGCTTATTAAAAGTGAAAAATAGATTTTAGGATTAAAATTTGAGATTTTAGGTTTTTAACTCACGTTTTTAGGTTTCCGTTATCGTTTTTAGGGTTAAATCACTTTCTTGTTATCAATCTTAGGTTTTTCTTAATCGTTTTTGCATTTTTAATTGTAGTGATAGAAAAGCCAATCATAACCTCGTTCCATTCAAACATCGATTATCAATTCGTCATTCGATTTTCAATTGCACACCTCGTTGGGACATAACGACCCGGGAAATCAAACTTCCGGTTAAATATATATTTTATTTTGTGAATTCTTAACCAATCATTGGCTAAGGGAATTTGGTTGATTGTTTGCCTGTATTATATATATATATATATACTATTGAATGAATCATTAAGATAAAGGGTGTAAAGAAAGCAGCCCTCCTTAAACATTAGGCAGAAACCGGGTCAATTCATATGCTGTCAGAATCACATGGTTGATTGCTGACATTGAATACAAGTATCATGGACCTAGTGATACGCTGCACAACCCTCCCTAGCCACTCAGAATCTCTCAAAAGATTTCTGTTTCAATTCTCACGGAGACGTAACACGTAATCTACTGACTTTCTCACTCCGAGTTAGTCGGTATTGAAAAGGTGGCAGTTAGCTCCAGCCTCGGCTCACTAAAATCAAAATGCACTATTGAGTCTAGAGCCGTGAGATCATCAATTAATCTCGTTAGGACACTATTCAAATGTACTTGTTCTTCACACACAATGAAAACAAGGAATATATACTTAGAGTCCTACGCATCATCCTTGTGATTTTGCCAGAACATCCGAGTGATACTTATGTATTCACAATGAAGATGGAAATCCTGCTTGAGCCAACATCAAACAAGCTCATGGTAGATGACTTGTGAGATCCTTAAATGGATCAAACTTGTGACACTGGACATCGAATCGGTCCAGACTTTTGAATTGACGATTGACGAAGTTTGATAAAATCTTAACACTCTCGATGTGTGATTACTTGGTAAATCAACACACGTAATTATAAAATATAATATGATAGAAAATTACCAAATTACCCTTGAAGATAAAGGTAAAAAGGAAAATCTTCACAAATATATATAATATAATATGTATATTAACCGGGAAGTATGATTCCCGGGTCGTTATTTCCCAACGATTTGTGAAATTGAAACCACGTTTGTAGTTCGGACAATGATTTGTATTGGAAATAAAGATTGATTTGATTATCTACTTCTACAAATTAAAATAAGCAAATGATAACAATTAAGCACGAAAACAAATAACGGGAAATTAAACGTTAACTAAAAACGCAAAACGGAAACCCTAAACGGCAGTTAAAAACCCTAAATTTCCAAATTTAAACCTAAAATGAATTTTTCTTTTTAAATAGACTCTAATTGACTAAAAAGTAAGTTTAAAGAAAACTAGAACAAAAACGGAATTGAAATGAGCTTAAAAACACGAAAAACGAGAACGGAAACGAATCCCGTTCTTTAAAGAATTGAAATTTTGCAATTTTAACCACTCACGGCACAAAAAACTAATTTCCTAGAAACTTTACGATAAAAGAAATTTTTCTAAAAAAATTATATTTTTCGATTATTTTTCTATTTTTTATGATTTTTTAAAGTTTATAATAAAAATAAATGTTTAAAAATACTAAACTAATTATAAAAATTTTCAAAAAATTATGGAAATAGCTTGAATACAATACGGACCTAGGAAAAATAAGCGTAGTACACAGCTTATCGAATTAAGCTGTGTAAAAAGCTATAACAGCTTATTGTGCTAAAAGGGGGAAAATGTGTACAAATATTAAACTTTGTAATCCTATAACGAAAAAGTCCCCAGGGCACGATGGTGTGGTTTTGTATGTGTGTGGTGTTGTTTGGTATAAAAGTTGAGTGGTGTGTGTTGAGGATTCGGTGTTCGGCCTTGTTCACCCCCCGATTTCCACTTCCTTTTTTTGAAATCTTATAAAGGCAAGTTTAGAAAAGCTGAAAATTAAGCATTTTAATAAAAGGAAAATTATTTTAGAAAATCATAAATAAGCTGAAACTGGTTCTTATAAGACAGAAAAAACTATATAAAACTTTTTTTTTTTAATTTTTGCTTTTTACTCTAAAAATTTTCTAACTTTAAAAAGTAACAATAAGCTAAAGCTAAGAAGCAAAGCATAGGCAAAAAACTAATAAGCTAGTCTAAACAAGAAAATAATTTCAAAGGAAAGAAAATAAGCAAATTAAGCACTTAAGATAAAACTATAGACCAAACAGTCAACTAGCAACTTTGGGCTTAAAAATAAGTACTAAAATGGATCCTTATGACAATAAGCTCTATTCCTACTTAAAGCTTAACCTAAAAGCTATTTAAAATTGCAAAGAAGATTTATTTTGAAACACAAATAAGCAAAGATAAAGCACTATGAAAAAGCTAGTTGCTACTGACTTAGTTGTTTTTGGTTTAAATGAAAAAGGCTAGAATAAGCTAACAAGGACTTAATAAGCTACAAACTAACTAATTCTAACCTAATAAGCTATTTTAAGTGGACGGTGAGTAAAAACCAAAAAGCAATAAGCTAAATTGACCTAATAAGCACTTAATTGAACTCTGGCAACCAAACAAGCCATATAGGGATCTTTGAGCTTATTTTTTAATAAGCAAATAGAACCTTATGCCTTAGTGGCTTATATTTTTAGAAACCTTATACTACTAGCTACTTAAAACAACTCTTAAAAACTATTTTGAAATACAAATGCTTAATGAAAAATCTAATTGAAAACAGCTTGCAGACAAAATACCATATTTTTTTATTTTTTTTTCTTATGAAAAGACAAATAACAACTTTTTAGCTTAAAAACAGATAAGCAAATAAACTTTTTAAAGCAAAATAAGACCTAAATTATCTATATTGACCTATCAACTAGTAGTGCTATGAAAATCAAATGCTAAAAACTACTTTAACTCAATGAAAACTTAGATTGAATCTGGTTGTTTTTGCTTTCAATACCTACTGATGTACTTGACCAAAAGCAGTAAACTATAAAATGCAGACTTAGAAAACTTATTCGGACACTCTAAGAACACCAAACTAAGAACAATGAAAGCAAAAATAATAGCCAGAAATCAGTTAAGCTAAAATTCTACTATGACTGACCTATAAGACCAAAGATTCAAATTTTAAGCTAGAATTCCTATAAAAACTTGATCTCAAGCTTAAAACAATCTAGAATCCTAACTAATTATACCCAAAAATGAAAATCAAATTCAGATTAGGCACTAAGCAACACTAACTTTTGGTTAGTGATGTTGTGCCAAACACTTCCTTAAACTTGATAATTTCTATTTTAACTTATGAAATAGAGATTTAGTGATTAAAACTTAAATACCAGATAATGAACAGATTATAACAACCTAAACAAGCAATTATCAATAAGCAAATAAGCCAAAAATAATAAGCCAGTTAAGCTAACTATTTTTGAGTTTTTGACAGTTTTATGAATCAAAACTAAGAAAACTAAGATCTATGCTATAAAACTTAAAAACAGATATTCAAACATATTTAATAAGCACAAATAGACAGAATTAAGCACAAATAAGCTAGACTATAAGCAGAATATAAGCTTATGAAAAATTAAAGCTAAGATACTTGAAAATTAAAGGAAACTTACAAAAGCCTTAGCTAAACAAAGGCAATAGTGCTCAAAAGAGCTTTCAACGCTTCTAGTTATAAGCTAGTAAGGTCCTATGAACTCATCCATGGCTAGTTCATCATCCAAAAGCTCAAAAATCCATTTAGCAAAGGTATTTGATTGATTTTAAGAGTTTAAATAGATTAGATGCTTATTATGAGCTCAATTTGAGCTTAGAGACTCAAAGAGCTTGTATGAGCTTATTAGGAGCTTTTGAAACAGTAAACATGGAGAATTTGACGGATCTAAAAACTTGTAAGGTAAAACGGATTAGGTAAAAACAAAGGAAGATTTCATTAATATTAAAACTTATTACAATAAGGTGAAAGTAAGAGTATAATAAGTTGGAAAAGTTACACTACTAGCTAAAGTTTTAAAAGCTAAAAATACAATTAAGCTAAAAAAATTTAAAAGCTAAAAAAAACTAGATATCGTGTGTGTGAATGTGAGGGGCTATTTATAGCCTGCAAATGAAGCTTCTAGGACTTGGATCATGCTCTTTTCTCCCTTAATCTTGTCCCTTCATTCTTGCTCATCATTGGATGCCTTCTTATCACCGTTGGATTAAATGGGTGAGCACACGGATTGCCAACGTGGCATTCCATGTGTCAGAGCCATCTGTGTTTCTTTTACACTCACTTTAATGCAAAATCCCAATCATAAGCGTGTTTCTTTCATGTCCCGCGTGTCACTTCATGTGGGGGATTGACCAATGAGATCCCTTGTGTGATGTTTTCTTGTGCCACATCATTCCTTAGCACTTGAATTACTAAGCCATGTCCTCAATTGTGATTAACCGTTTGATTTTAACTGTTGGGGTGGGGGTTTGACTCGGGGTAAAGTGGGCTTTGACCTGGGTTTATAAAGAAAAGGAATTGGGCCGGGTATGTTTTTGGGTTATAATAAGAGATAACGAGTGTTAACTCTTTATATATTAAAGAGTTAACACCGTTAGGGTTTAGGGACCATTTTTGCAACTTTGTTTAACTTGAAAGGCTGTTTTGGGTTTTTATGGGATTTTTGTCTTCTTGTAGTTGACCAATGGTTGACTTTGGTTGACCTTGAAAGCATTCTCCCGGCTCTTGTACACTCTATCCGTTCCCGTGTCCGTGTTTGTCCGGCTTTGACCATTTTCTTGCGATTTTTGCTATATCCGTACCTACACAATCACAAAGATAAAACAAGCAATATACAAGTAATTTAAGCACAATTTTGTCTTTTATGGGTCATTTTTGATATAAAACGGATATGTGTTTTCACACATATCAAAATTCCCCAAACTAAGTGATTGCGTGTCCTCACGCAATATTATATGCTCTAAAACCAAATACCTCAAAACCTCCCCAAACTAATCCTTTAAGAAGTAGTAAAGTCTTTCATGGGGAGAGTTAAGAATAACAAGCTTTAAAACACCCCATTTTCCTATTTTTCAAAACTTTTTCCATTTTTATGATTTTATAATTTATGATTTATATCTTACAACTACAACTTATACTTTATTCATTTGTGACATAATGTAATGTTTTCATTATTCATGGATAACTTTTAGGATCATGGAACAAAAAGCACTTAAAGTGTTTAAAAAGATAAATTCATCGTCCCCGATTTTCACCTCTTCAAGCCAAGCTTAAAAACAAGATCATAGCAAAATACAAGTTATGATGCTAATACTACTCATAAAAGCTAATTGTGTACTTACTTTTCCTCCCTCACTTATCCAAACCAACTTAAACAAAATATCAGTAAAGATGCTAACACTACTCATATTGCAGCCCTTTGTGAACTTTCACATCCCACATTTATGATAATTAAGTTGAATGTGCTATTTTGAATTTCAACCATGGATCAACGTTTTTGCAACATACTATGCTTCACATTCCACCTAAGAATAATGAATTTGAAGGCGAGATCATCCCATGTAACGACTTTCGTCTCGGTACATCCCAACCTTGCGGCTAAGTGACCAGGCTTTTGACACCCCACAGAGACTAGTATCGGGACTCACGGACCTTAGGTTTCAAAAACTCTCAGGTTTCCTGAATATACATAGCTTATAAAATAGAATAGTCAAAGTTCAAAAGCATATTTGAATTTAACAAAAAGAAATCTATTTATTAATTCACACTTAATATTAAACATTTATGCAATTGTAACCCTCGACCTTTTAGAAGGCTGCAACATCGGTTGTGAGCCGGCAAGATACAGCAAACTTTTTTCAGCCTCGGATTTTTATTCTTACTATGGGCTTTCTTTAGAAGACTACCACATCGGTTGTGAGCCGGCAAGAGGTAGTAAACTTTTATCAACCCACAGCTTTTATTATTATTCTATTTTTATATTTTTCATTATTTCATTCATCATCATTTTATTTTTTTTTTACTTTATATAGAGAAGACTTCTTTTTGAAAAATTCAAGTATAAGATTGAACTAAGACTAAAATTTTTGCTATATATTACATAAAAAATTGTTGATTTAAGTTTAATCTCCAAAAACAGCACGTATATTAATCCGGTTAAGAGCTTATGGGAGAAAAAGCAACAAGTTACATACATGAGCTCTTAAGATTTCCAAATAATCCTTGTTTAGCATCCTACTCATACTTAACTCTATCATTTTTCGTTCTTCGCGAAAATCGCGAACGCTTAGCCTAAAAGTTAAGGAACAAGCTAGAGCTCAACACGCTCGATCGGGTCAAAATTTACTCTTATTCTACCCAGCAAGAAAGTCAAAATTATGACAAAAACAAAAAAAAAATTGGTGGGAAAACAGAGTACGTGAGAACAACAGGTAAAAGTAGGTAAGATCATATCGAAGATAATACTACCCCATACTAAAATCAAACATTGTCCTCAATGTTTCCTAGCCTAAGACTTAAAAACCCCATACTAGAACTCAAAAAGGTCGAATGCATAACTCAAACATGAAGAAAGTATCACAAAAATCTTTAGCCGTTTATTAAGTGTGCTATAAGATAAATGTTAGACGATAATAATCTTTAGGATATCGGATTTCCCCAAACTAATGGCAAGCAAAGGCTAGGAAGCTCGAGTGGACCGGGACAAAACACCGAACACGAGAGTCTTCAGAAAATTTGGGTGAATCCTGCAAATAATCACAAGTACAAACAACAAACAAGAAACAGAAGAGTACAAGCCTCCTCACAACACATTAGAAGCTAGAAAGAAAATAGAAAATGGATAAGTGATACGGTAAAGAATACACTATATATAATATAATATTTCAACAAGAGCAATTAAGAAAATTCCCTAAGGAAATTTTCACTCTTTAAAATATATATATATATATATATTAATTAAGTATATATATATTATATATATATATATAATATATATATTATATATATATATATATATATATAAATTAAATAATATATAATATTACGAATCTTTACCGGAAGTAGAATTTCCCGGTCGTTTTTCCCAATGTTTGAGAAATTGAAACCTCGCTTAATATTGGATATTGATTTGAATGGGTTCAAAGATTGATTGGGTTTTCTTTAACTACTAATTAAAAACAAACAACTAAAGCACTTAACAAATACCGGGAAACGAATTAAACGCGACAATTAAGCAAGTAAACTAAAATTAACCCCTAAAAATGTAAACTAAAATTCTAAACCTAAGATAAGACAAAATAAAATTTTAGGAAAAAGAAAAACATTTTTTTTGATTATTTTTGAATTTATTATGAATTAAAAACTAATTTAATCTAATTAAATCAAAAAAAATAGCAAATTAAGTACTAAAAAATTGAAAAAATGATTTTTAAGATTAGAAAAGTCTAAATATTATAAAGCAAAGGAAAACTATTTTAACTATTTTTTTTATTAAAATCCTATTTTTAAAATTTAAAATAAAAGCTCAAAAATGAAATTTAAGATCTAAAAAGTGTAAAAATGATTTTACTGGATGTAAACCTTAAGCTATTTTTTATAAAACTAAAAACTATTTTTTTGTATTTTTCTGAAACTTTTTTCTATTTTTTATTGATTTTATAAGATTTTAACTTTCGAAAAATTATAAAAAATAAAATTTAAGTTGGAAAAATCTAAAAAATTCAGGGAAAATCTTAAACACTAGCAGAAATACAAGAAAAATAAGAAAAGCTAAATTGCTTAAAGAATAAGCCCTAAAATGAGCTTATTAAGCTACGGCTTATTTTTATAAAAAGGAAAACAAAACGTGTACTAGTATTAAGTTTTGCAAGATATGAATGGATGAGCTAATGTAGCAAACTGGTTAAGGTATATGTGTTGTGTGTGGGAGGTCGTGGGTTCGAGTGTGGGCAACCCCTTTTTGTTATTTTTTTTTTTTTTTGACTTTTAAGAAAAACTAAATACTAGGAATTAATAAGGAGGCTAAAATAAGCTACTTTAACAAACGGAACATAAGGTAAAACTGACTAATAAGCCCTAGAACAGCTTATAAATAAGCTGTTACAGTGAGTAAGGGTTTGGGCTTATTTTCACTTAAAACTTGTACAAGCCAATTTAACTCAAATGAAAAAGGAAAAGTGTTCTAAACAGCTTATGATGTGCTTAATCTAAAAATGAAAAGAAATAAAAGCTGGAAATACCTTAAAGCAACTGAAAATGATGAAGAAAATGCTAAACTTAGCAAGGACACTTAAAGGTGCAAAATCCAATTAAGCTAAAAACCTTAAAAAGCTAAACTAGACTCTAAAACTTTAAGGACTTATTAAACTACTTATAATCTATCTATTTAAGCTGTGAAATCTAGAATCATAAGCTAAAATATTCAAATTAAAATCCTAAAATACCTAATACTGTTTTTGGCTAATTTAAACTTTAGAAAGATTTGACAGGCAAATATAAGACTAAGGAAAAATAATGTTTTTTTTTTTGTAAGAAAATGCAATTTAAGACTAATTCTATAATAAGCTATAGCTAAACTTAATCCTACTTGAATCTAAGAATCTAAAAACTACTTATACTAAACTAAAAATTAGGCTAAAAGTGACAGTACTAACTTTAAGTTAGTACTGGTGCACTTTGCACAAGTGCAACTCAATTAGTGCAGGTTTCCTAAGGGAAAACCTGCACTTAAACACACTCAAATAGAGTGTATAAACAAGTTGCAAGCAAGATCTAAGCCTTTGAGGGCTTAGATCAAAATTTGCACAAGTGAAATTCTAAGAAAAATCCCATGGTGCTGTCAAACTCAATATAAGCTCAAATTCTTTAAATTCTTAAATCTAATTTATGAAAAATCATTTCCTAATGTTTATAACTAAATTCAAAGCTATCTAAAAAGATTTGCACAAAAACTTTTGACTTTAGGAGGTCAAACAAGCTTATGCCAAACACCCCTTTACCACGCTTGGACTTTGACTTTGTCTTTTCCTGCTTTTCCATTCTGAGTCTGGTTTTGTCGTTTTGGCTTCGTTTTTCGTCCTTTTCTTAGTTATCTGTTCCTGCACAACACAATTAGCAAAACAAGCATATATTTGGCATTTTAAGTCCGTTTTTGGTTATTTTAGCTCGTTTTTAAAGGTAAAAGGTATGTGTATTTAAGCACATACCAACTCACGAACCTTAGATTTCAAAAACTCTCAGGTTTCCTAAATATTCATAGCTTATAAAATAGAATAGTCAAAGTTCAAAAGCATATTTGAATTTAACAAATAGAAATCTATTTATTAATTTAAACTTATTATTAAACATTTATGCAATTGTAACCCTCGACCTTTTAGAAGGTTGCAACATCGGTTGTGAGCCGGCAAGATGCAGCAAGCTTTTATCAGTCTCGGATTTTTATTCTTACTATGAGCTTTCTTTAGAAGACTACCATATCGGTTGTGAGCCGGCAAGAGGTAGTAAACTTTTATCAGCCCACAGCTTATGTTTATTATCATTATTATTATTATTATTATTATTATTATTTATATAGAAAGACTTCTTTTTGAAAAATTCAAGTATAAGATTGAACTAAAACTAAAAATTTTGCTATAAATTACATAAAAATTGTTGATTTAAGTTTAATCTCCAAAAACAGCACGTATATTAATCCGGTTAAGAGCTTATGGGAGAAAAAGCCACAAATTACATACATGAGCTCTTAATATTTTTTTTTGTTAATTTTAATTAATTAAATTAATTTTTTATAAGAAATAATTTAGGAGTTTTATAATTGTTTATAAGGTGATGTATTTTTTTTTTTTATTAATTTATTGGTAAAGTTTTGTAATAAAAAAAGCCTTTTAATAACCCTCCGTTGACCATTGTAATTACACAAGTGATTTTTTCATGCCCGTATATAACCACCCAGTACATACGACC
Organism: Tanacetum coccineum; assembly: GCA_026074375.1. Taxonomy (NCBI): domain Eukaryota; kingdom Viridiplantae; phylum Streptophyta; class Magnoliopsida; order Asterales; family Asteraceae; genus Tanacetum; species Tanacetum coccineum. The sequence goes on from BQNB010010238.1 coordinate 68,048, forward strand.
CCAACCCCCCCATTATAACTCCAATTTAATAACCATCTGAAAAATACTCTGATAACACAGAGTCACAACATACCCCCACTTATAGCACTCATTTTGACTTCTTCTCCGTTAAGAGCATATGGCGAGAAACAGAAAACCACCAGTTACATACCTGAGCTCTTAACCTACCAACTAATCCTTTGTTTAGCAACCTACTCATAATTAACTTTATCATTTATTTCATTCTTCGCGACGATTGCGACCGCATAGCCTAAAAGTTAAGGAACAAGGCTAGAGCACAACACGCTCGAATCGGGGTCAAGTATTTTTACTCTTAACTACCCAGTCCCGAAATCAAAAATTATGACAAAAACACTTATTTTATTTTTGAAAAAATTAAAATTTTCATATTTTTGAAAAATTTTGTGGGAAAACAGGGTACGTGAGAACAACGGGCAAAAGTAGGTAAGATCATATCGAAGATATACTACCTCATACTAAAATTAAACATTGTCCTCAATGTTTCCTAGCCTAAGACTTAAAAACCCTATACTAGAACTCATAAAGGTCGAATGCATAACCCAAACATGAAGAAAGTATCACACAAATCTTAAGCCGTTTATTAAGTGTGCTAAAAGATAAATGTTAGTCGATAATAATCTTTAGGATATCGGATTTCCCCAAACTAATGGTAAGCAAAGGCTAGGAAGCTCGAGTGGACCGGGACAAAACACCGAACACGAGAGACTTCAGATAATTTGGGTTCATCCTGCAAACAATCACGAGTACAAACACAACAAGAATCGAAAGAGTACAAGCCTCCTCACATCACAACAAAAAAGAAGTTAGAAAATAGAAAATGGATAAGCATGGGGTGCCTCCCATGAAGCACTTTGTTTTTGGTAACCGAGTCACATAGCTTGACTCGATCCCTGAATTCATTCATCCTTAGGGAAAGTCTGGAGATCCGGGACAACCATTGTTGGTGTATCCCCTCCAAAGTAGTGCTTAAGTCGGTGGCAATTCACTTTGAAGTTTGATCCGTCGGAGTGAGATAATTTGGCAGTGCCATATGGAAAAACTTCGGTTATAGTGAAAGGGTCGAACCATCGGGTTTTAAGCTTTCCCGAGAATATCTTTAGACGAGAGTTGAAAAGCAAGACTTGATCACCAACATTAAAAATGAGGTTTTTGATCTTTGAGTTGTGAAGCTTCTCCGTCCTCTCCTTATAAATCAAAGAATTCTCGTATGCTTGATCACGAAGCTCATTAAGTTCATTTAGTTGCAGCTTCCGATGATCGCTTGTAGTTTGAAGATCGAAATTAGCATGTTTTAATGCCCAATATGCTCTATGCTCTAATTCGATAGGCAGATGACACGACTTTCCATACACGAGCTTGTAAGGGGTGCAACCAATTGGTGTCTTATAAGCAGTACGGAATGCCCATAGAGCGTCATCAAGCCTATCAGACCATGAGGCACGGTTTTCTCCAACCGTCCTTTCTGAAATACTTTTTAACACTCGTTTGAGGGTGGTAAGCGGTAGCAAGACGATGAGTGACCCCATACTTAGACATTACTTTAGCAAATTTTTCATTACAGAAATGGGTCCCACGATCGCTTATAATAGCTCTCGGTGTGCCGAATCGGGCGAAAAGAGATTTCAAAAACTTAACTACAACTCTAGCCTCGTTAGTGGGGAGCGCCTTGGCTTCAACCCATTTGGATAAGTAATCGACGGCTACAAGTATGTACTTATTTCCTCTAGATGATGGGAATGGTCCCATGAAGTCTATGCCCCAGACATCAAAGATTTCACACACTTGGATGGAATTTTGTGGCATCTCATCACGTTATGAAATTTTTCCCTGACACTGGCATGAGTCACAGTTTTTGACTAACTCATGGGCATCTTTGTAGATTGTAAGCCAATAAAATCCTGAATCAAAAACCTTTTTGGCGGTGTAGTTGGCACCGTAATGTCCCCTGGTGGGTCTACTATGGCAAGCTGTGAGGATGTCAACAACTTTTTGTCCCGAAACACATCGCCGGATCACTTGATCCGCACAGGTTTTGAATAGAAAAGGGTCGTCCCAAAAATAGTGTTTGACATCTTTGAAAAATTTGTTTTTCTGCTGAGTTGGCATTCCTTTGATAATGAAATTCCCCGCGTGGTAATTTGCATAATCGGCAAACCACGGGGTACTTGGGAAACCACGGGGGACTTGGGTCACCACGAGAAGTCACCATATTAAGTGTCTCGAGAGGAAAAATTTCGTTTATTTCCTTTGGATCGAGAACATTTTCATACGAGTTTTCTAATCGGGAAAGATGATCGAACGCGTAGTTCTCGGCTCCCTTCGTATCAATTACTTTAAAATCGAATTCTTGAAGGCGGAGAACCCAACGGAGCAATCGCGCCTTGGCATCTTTCTTAATAAAGAGGTATTTAAAGGCGGAATGATCTGTTTATGCTATGCTTTTATTCATGATGAGGTATGACCGGAATTTTTTGAATGCATACACCACAGCTAACATTTCTTTTTCTGTTGTGGTGTAGTTCGATTCCGCCCCGGTCATTGTTTTGCTTGCATAATGTATAGGCCTAAAATGTTTCTCAATTCGTTGCCCAAGAACCGTACCTATGGCATAGTCGCTTGCATCGCACATAAGCTCAAAGGGCTGGTCCCAGTCAGGGGCAATCAGAATTGGAGCTTCGGTTAATTTCTTCTTTAAGGTCTGAAAAGCTTGAATGCATTCCTCGGAGAAAATGAAAGGAGTATTTTTCTCAAGGAGATGATTCATGGGTCGAGAAATTTTTGAAAAGTCCTTGATGAATCTACGGTAGAAACCTGCATGTCCGAGAAAACTCCTAATACCCTTGACAGTAGTTGGGTGAGGTAATTTAGCAATGACGTATATTTTGGCTTTTTCGACTTCTATTCCTTTCGTCGAAATTTTATGTCCAAGAACGATGCCTTCTTTCACCATAAAATGGATTTTTTCCCAATTTAGAGCTAAGTTAGTGTCTTCGCACCATTTAAGCATCTTTTCTAAATTGGTTAAGCACGTTGAGAAAGAATCTCCGAAAACTAAAAAGTCGTCCATGAAAACTTCCATCGTCTTTTCAATCATATCATGTAAGATAGCCATCATATATCTCTGGAACGTGCCTAGTGCATTGCATAAGCCGAAAGGCATGCGACGGTAAGCAAACGTTCTGTATGGGCAGGTGAATGTGGTCTTTTCCTGATCTTTCGGATCGATTGGTATTTGAAAGTAACCCGAGAAACCATCGAGGAAACAATAGTATTCATTTCCTGCGAGTCTCTCAAGCATTTGATCTATAAACGGCAAAGGGAAGTGGTCTTTCCGGGTGGCTTCGTTCAACTTACGATAATCAATACAAACTCTCCATCCCGTTACAAGTCTAGATGGTACTAGCTCATTTTCATCATTGGTCACTACAGTCATCCCTCCTTTCTTTGGCACACAGTGCACTGGGCTTACCCAAGGACTATCCGAGATTGGGTAAATTAATCCAGCGTCAAGAAGTTTTTCAACCTCTTTCTTAATGACATCGTGGATCTTTGGATTAACCCTTCTCTGATGTTGGACCGCTGGTTCATAATCCTCTTCCATAAGAATTTTATGAGAACAAAATTCTGGGTTAATACCCTTTATGTCGGAGAGTTTCCAAGCGATGGCTCGCTTTCAGGACTTTAGAACCTTTATGAGAGCGGTCTTTTCATCGACACTCAAATCTTTGGCAATAATGACTGGCAACTTGTTGTTGTCTTCCAAAAATGCATATTCGAGATGAGGCGGTAAGTCCTTAAGTTCGACCTCGGGAGGTTCATCAATTGAAGATTTGTTGTTCGTAGGTTCAATTACTTTAAGCTCTTTTCGAAATTCGGGCAAATAATTTCCTTGGTTCGGAGGAGGTGAAGGATCACTATTAAGGAGTGCTTCGAGAATAAGAATGTCCCCCTCTGGGTCATAATAGGATTCATCAACTTTCGGTGAAGTTGGATCGTCGGCTAGAGCAAGAAAAGCATCAGCTTCTTCGAGAAGTAGAAAATCACTATCCCCGAAAGGAGTGAGAGTCGGAGAAGAATTTGAAACTATCGGGTCATATTCGAGAGTGGGATTGCCACTTGCGATCACGTCTGAAAATCCTAGAACTTCTTGAGAATACTCCTCACAAGCTAATTCAACAACGTCGATTCGGTTCGCCGTTATATCATTATAATTAGCCGATTATCTCGAAGTTTGATCAAGATTGTAGGTAATGGCCTCATTGTCTACTCGAAGGGTTAATTCACCTTCGTAGACATCTATCAAAGCACGACCGATCTTAAGAAAACACCTCCCGAGAATTAAAGGTACTCGAGGGTCTGGTTCAAAATCTACGACCACGAAGTCGGCTGGAAACTAGAATACACCAACTTTAACGTTGACATCTTTAGCAATACCGATCGGTCGAGAGATCGAATGGTCTGTGGTATGGGTGTGTGAGCACTAGTCAAATTTATATATATATAGTATTAATCCCGTGACAATTCTTTCCAAATTACTTCTCAAACAAGAGAAATAAAAGGATAAAATCTCACTTACGAAAACACAATATGTATATTTTTAACCGGGAAGTATTTCTTCTCGGGTCGTATCCCAACGAAGTCGTGAATTGAGATTCGGGAATAATTCGGATTCAAGTCAAGAATGGATAAATGAATTCTTTTTGAACGTTGAATTACACTACGAATATAATAGCAAAATTAAAAACAATTAACTAGCACGGAATTTTAATACACGAAAATTAAAAACGGGAGCTAAAACTGAAATTTAAAATCTAAGGCACTACTTTTAACAAATTTTATACCTAAAAATCACAAATTAAAAATTTTTTTTTTAAGAAAAAGAATTAGAATTTTTTAACTAATTTTGAATTTTTTATGAATTTTTAAAGAAAAGTGAATTACTAAAAATAAATTTTTTCTAAAAATTAACACTAAAATTCTATTTTTATTTTAAAAAAAATACTAGAATGAAAAAGAAAATTATTACAAAAAGAATTAGATTTTTCCAATTATTTTTCTATTTTCTATGAATTTTTTAAGAAAAAGAAATTTCCTAAAAATCTATTTAATTTCTAGAAAATACAAATTTAACTGGAAAAATAAAGAAAAATGGTTTTTAACTACTAAAATGGTGCAGAAAACTAATGATATAAAAATGCCCAATTTTTATAAAGCAACTGAACCCTAATTTTATTAAAGCCTAAACCTAATTTTATTAAAACTAATTTTGAAAATATTAAAACTATTTTATTATTCTAAAAGAACAGGGTAGAAAATGAAAAAAATGAAAGTAAAGGGTAGGCGGGATAACTATCAAAAATTTACACTATAATGAAAACAGGCAACCTTTAACTATTAAAAATGTACCAAATAGACCCTACGACTTAGCTTATTTTTAGCTTATCTAAAAAGTGAAAATTAGCAAAATCTTAAAACTACAAAGTTAAACCTGAGCTTCTACACTACACTTTTAACAAAAGCTCTTTGAACTTTTATCCACTGAATAAGCTAAAAATTAAGCATTTTAATCTGAGCAACAGAAACTATGGATTTTCTTTAAAATTTCTACTTTTTCAAACTTTGGCTTATTCCTAGCTTATTACTAAATGAAAATGAAAACCAAAAGTTGTTATAAGAAGCTTATTATGTGTACTAGGGATATCTAAAAAGAAATAAGCTAAGAG